>JXSR01S004619.1:55079-66990 GCA_000969725.1 Ophiothrix spiculata
ATTATTATAACTAAACACCAGCAATTTTATCAAGAGTTGCTGAAAATGTTGATACTCTTGTGAGCTTTCTTTTCTTTAAAGGGGCAATTCATGATCCACTTTTTATTCTAAAAGACACCGCTATCAAAGTTTAGGTTTTTAGCTAAAAAGAATCCTTGACTGGTATATGCTACAACCCCCAAACCATTCTTTCATATGTGCTTACATTTTTGAGACAAGTGAGAAATCACATTTTTCTAATTACTGCCGGGCCTGGACAGTAATTACTACACAGGAGCCTATGGGGATTTTTAAAATGTCGAAAATCTTGTAACTTGAAAACAAATAGTCCAAATCAACTAAAATTTTCAGCATACATTTATATTGTACTCTTCTTTTTATTTAGCTAGAAAAGAGATGAGGCATTTGTCACATCAGAATTATGAATTGCACCTCTAAGTAGGTACTTATGGAGGACTTCAAGTCTGTATAACAAGTTCTAGTTGTGAGAGTCACTTTTCCTAAGGTCTATTTTTGTCAATGACCTTTGAAGTCCATACGACCTTGGATGAGCAAGTGGAAATCCTGTCCTTCTACCTAAGCATAACATCGCCACCATGCCCTGAAGACAAGTGAATCTTTGCTATCTATCACTTTATCAACACCACTTGACAAAGTGTAAAATGCCTTCAGGATACCTTAGTATATACAATCTATCATAGCACAAGGAATTATGACATAAATGGGATATTAAAAAAAAAGTTAATCTCCAGATATATTAGAACTAATCACCTTATTTAGGCTTTAGGCTTTCGCCAAGGAAACTTGGTACTAGCTGAAGGAAGCTTATTTTCAACAAGGCTCCAGGATGTTTTTTTTTTAATTCAGTTTTTCAAAATGCAGGAGGAAGACCAGAGTATCCGGAGAAAAACCTGGTACTAGCTGAAGGAAGCTTATTTTCAACAAGGCTCCAGGATGTTTTTTTTTTAATTCAGTTTTTCAAAATGCAGGAGGAAGACCAGAGTATCCGGTGAAAAACCTGCAGAAGCGAGCATGGACTGAAAACCAAATGCACGTAAAGCGCTGCCTGGACAGCAGCCCTGTGGTAGCCTGCAAATGATGTGCCCTGCCTGGGAAACCGGAGGTACTGAGTTTGAATCCCAGGTAAAACTTGCTTTTTTCTCCTCTGACGTAGTCGGACTTCCGCTACAAATCGGATCATCTCTCAATTCAGGGTTAGGGTTAAAGGAAACTAAAAAATCCTATACATGTTATAAATAATATTGAAATCAATTACAATGTACTCAAATTAAAACCATATTTGTTTTCATATTGCTACGATGTACTCAAAGAGCCACACAATTCTACAGGACATATTACAAAGCTTTAATAATTCATTTATGTAATTGTGCAGAATCCATATCAAGTCTAGAAAATCTCCCAATCCTTGATATGTCAGTACAAATGGTGAAAACAATGTTTGTTGATTTCCTCCAATGACTAAACCTTGGCCAAGTCACGCTAACCATGTTACAAAACAAAAGAAAGCCTGCTCCATGAGTCACATGATTTATACGTAGGGGAATTGATACCTGCCACACCTAATGAAAGATTTCGCTGGAGGTTAAAGTTTTGACATTTATTCCAATAAGTAGCAGCTTAGGGGGCTCAAACAGGTATACATAAAATCATGAACAGATTGTTCTCGTTATGAGAAACACTTTGAAGGATTTATTGTTATGAGGACTTTCCTGCCGTTGGTTTCACGGAAGAGTACAAAGTATCAAAAGTTTCCTACAAAATAGCCAAAGGTGTTGGACTATCATAATCAAGGAATTTTTATAGGGGATCTGTTTTTTTCTGCCATTTTGTGTCGCTCATGGAGCAGAGTTATTGTACCTCCGGCTTTATTCGGACTTTGGCCCTAGACCCAGGCAGATCGCATAAATCTTCACTTGACGCATACACAGCGTGTGCATTTTGTTTCACGTGCAAACCATGTCTGCGTTTCAAGTAGCGTGTATTGCGACTTGCTCTGATTAAAGTACGCCAATTTTCCAGCTAATCCGTTGTGAAGACTCTCGAAGTGTGGCACGCTGAGCCGTAAAATGCTTGAGATACAATAACTCACCATCCATGAACGACAATCCAAGATGGCTGCCGTCCCATAGGATTTATACAGCGGTGAAATCAAAATGGCGGCGAGTACCGGTTCCCCTTTAAAAAATTCCTTGATTATAATAGATCTATGATACACAAAGGATTAGAGAGATAATCCATGATCTCTGTTAAGACAAGTTACAGGTACTACGATCTTGTATTCCCCGATATAATATATTAAGAGGCCAGGTTGGACTTTTGAATTGAATTCACTTGGATTGGTTTCACAGAAAAGTACAAAGAACCATTAACTTTTCAAAGGTTTCCTACAAAATAGCCAGAGGTGTTGGACTATTATAATAAATCTATGATGCACAAAGCATTAGAGAGATCATCCATGCTCTCTGTTAAGACAAGTCGTAGGTGCTATGAGTTTCCATTCCTCTAAATATCAACCGGTCAGATCACCAGTAGATAGCACTTGCCTCTCACCAGTGACACCCAGGTTCAATCAGTAGGCTATGTGCCATATGTGAGTTTGATTGCTTATCCATACCAAGTTTTCTCCAGGTACTCCAGTTTCCTCCTGCATCTAAAAAATCAAGATTTTTTCCTATTTTACTCTATCTCAAGGGTCCCAGTAGGAATAAGCTTCCTAGAGAGACTTTCTTGCACTATAATTGGCTTTAAGTATAAACTATCTATGGAGACACAATGGTTTACAGAGTATTGCAAAATTCTGTGTAAATGTTGCCTTAATGATGGATTTAGAATCTGTCGATGTGCATTGCACACCGTCATTGGTGATGAGATGAGCAGAAAACCACGACTTCGGCCAAGTTGGAACGGCACAGCAGACAAAACTCACATGAGAGTTTTTAAGAGTTCACAGCAAAACACCTCAAAATGAATGCTTAGTGCTGCTAAGATCACATATAAAAAAGTTTTCAGCCGTGTTGTAATGTTGATTTTTAAATTAAGTTCAGAGAGCTCACTGGGATTTGAAAGAGCTCTTTTGCATGAGTCATCAAGTAGTACAAATGGGTTTAAAGAGGTGAATTTGATGGAGCAGCAACGAGGTCGCTCACAACTCACAAGGGTCTTGGTGGAGATTTTTTAAATAAGCTCTGGGTGAAGCTCAATCGGACTTGCGCGAGCATCAAGCGATTTGCCAGCGAATAGAAAAGGTCGGTGGAAGAACTGACATTTCTTAAAATCTTAATGAAAGTGCGGCGAGTTGCCAGCGAGCTCTGAAATTTTTAAGAGTATCTACTGATGCTCAGGCAGTGCTCAAACAATGCCAGCCAACTACTCTTTCTATATATGACTGAAACAGAACGCTTGTGTTGTGTGGTTTTGTTTGGTGTGGCGAAACTCAGCGGACTACTCCTTCTATATGTGACATAAGCACAATGTATTTGCCACATGCCACCTCTAACAGTGCATATTTGTCATTTTAGGAGGTGCATTTCTTTCTTTTTTCTTTCATCTTCAAGGTATTCTTTTAATTTAATTTGGTAACTAGGATCAAAACTTTGGTTTTACTTGTACTTTGAATCTGGTACTTTCTATTGCAAAAGAAAAACTAAATTTTCCCATATCAAAACTCATCACTCTACTGTAATGTACCTGCATCTGTGCCAAGGAAAACCGCTATGATTCATAGATAAGCTTACCCATATCAATAAAGCCTCAAACCATCAAACATTTTTCCTCTTTTACTCTATACACACAAAAAATACTAAAACCACAAATATTTTTACATAACCCAATAACCCTTGTCCATCTTTCGTAACAAAAATCATCTCTTCATAATTCGGTGTGATCATGAAACTATGATGTGAAAACCGAATGTTGATATTTCTAGATTAACATACAAGTCCTATCCGTCCGTCAAGCTTTCAGGAAGCTTATGGGACATAGTCTAGCCATAGATTGCCATGAAGACATTCACTTCATGTCTGATGCAACTCAACTGGAACAAGTAGAAGATATTACACTGACATATTGGTGGAGATTTATGGTAGTTGAATTGCCTTGTTTGTACTCATCTGAACTAAATTGTTTGGAAACCATTTGTCTGCAAAGACTAACCAGATCTGTGAAGCTCAATCCCAAGTTAACTGTCCCCATGCACAACACTATAATAGGCCAAACCATAATTTATTGGACAGTGTAAACAAAATCCAGAGTGCAGGGTCCCACTGTTTGTGAATGCAACCCCTACCATGGATTTTTGTTTAAATTGTCTATTAAATTTGTATTTTGCCTATAGTCATATCACTGTGAAAAATGAATATTCTATAATTTCAGAAAAAAATAAACAGAGGCCACCTTCTGTGGCTCTTAGATACTTCCTCCCTATCATCTAATATATTGCTCAATAAAATCTATAAATGCAAATAAATGATTCACATTACAGTCTGAAGTGATTCAGTGATGCTAATCTGAATTAGGCGATCCAGATCCAGGCCATCTTTATAACGAGTTGAACTGCTGGATCTAAGTTCAGCCATACACATGGGATCTTTTCATAGTCCTATAGTCAAGAGTTTCATAAAATCAACCCCTGTATTTCTACAATTGCAATGAGTCAATTGCTATTTTAACCTTCAAAAAACACAAAACTATTTTCTTTCTGTCAATTTCAGACAAGCTTTAAGTAGTCATGGTCTCGCCATGAGACAACGTCTATTGTCTGCCATAAGTGGACTAGAAATATATTGCTTCAAACTTGACATTTTAAATTGAAACTTTTGGGTTGGAAACTTCACAAGCATTGATTTATAGCATGTTGTGTCTAGAATTAGTAATGACACAACAAAAAATCTTTGGTGAGACACTAAGCTGTAGTTTGTAGCCCTCCTGGTAACAAGGTCAATTACAAGGACGATCACTTAGTGCGAGTATGAGCACTTAGGGCTAGGATGATCACTTAGTGCAACTAAGATCACTTAGCGCAAGTATGATCACATAGCGTAAGACAGACCACTTAGCGCAAGTAAGACCACTTAGCGCAAGTGTGAGCACTTACCACAAGATCATGCGTGTAGCACTATCTACATAGTGATACAGTACTATTTTTTTTATATTAACATTGTATTGGTAGAATAAAACCACTATGACTGTTTATATACTTTGATCAACACTAAATATGCGGAAAACATAGTAAACATAACATAATCCCACTTATACGCGCGCCATAGATGTTGATGCGCTAGTCAGACATACAACCGGGCTGCGTCTCCTGCAGTTGTGCTGTGTTCAGGTACGCACACGCTTATCTGCATCAATTCACAATGTGAAGAGGCCGGCCAATTTGGTGTTGATCAAAGTACAGTGTTTACAGACACCACATAAACTTGTGGACAAAATAGTGAGGATTTTTCTGTTTTACATGATTATGCACCGAAACCTCACTTTTTTTTAGCTAGTAACCACATTTGTTGTAAAAGATAGTGACATTATGGCTCTATGGGGCCCAAACCCTCTTTCTGTACCTTACAATGTTTCTATCACCATAACATTTGATGCATAGAGTGTCATTTCATATAAAAACACATCTTGTTTAGAAATCAAATGAGTCACTGTCTACTCTTTGTTTCTTTTCGTAAATTTCAGACATTCATCTGTTGCCATGGTTTTATTTCCCCAGTCGGAATCAAAATAGAGATGACATTTTCCATCATTTGTGATATAAGACCTTTGTTCATTTATAAAAATGTAGGCCTTTTGTTCTGAATATCTTTCTTTAGATATTCAGAAAAAACAGAAAAATGATAATTGAAAAATCTCAAACACCCTGTGTGTTATTTCTTATATTCATGCATAAGACAATGCGTGTTACTCCTGACAGCCTTTCGTGTGTGCAGGGCTCAAAGTGCTTAATGTATTTATCATTGCTAAATAAAATGCCAATTTTTTGCTACATTTTGTTTGATATCACAAAAAGTGAGTGATCGTATTTTTTATCCTGTTTTTAAAGAACTAAATTTATATATGGACCAAAAAACCTGAAAAAGAGCCGTTTTTAATTATAAGTGTTTTTGTCCTAATTTTATTGAAGATTTTACCCTAGAAGTCAATGGTAAAAAGTGGTAAAACATACTGTTTTTTAATGGATTTTTCTAAAAAACTAAGTCGGTGTGAGGTAAACATTTAAATCTGTGGCAGTGTCAAATATATATAGAAACATCAGTTACGCATTATAGTGTCATTGTCTAGATTTATCAATTTATACAAAGTTTCTTCAAAATAAATGTGGCCACTTCTTCAGATTACTTGACATTTTTGTTTCCACACTATCACCATGCAAACAAAAGCATAACCCTTGAAAACAGTCATATCTGGCCGAGTTCACACACCAATCAGACATATGCTAGACAGTCAGCACTTCAACACCAGAAATATTTCACTCATCAGTAGTGTAAATACAATCTTCAGGAAGACTGACGGAATCTCGATGGGATGGGATTGTTCCTTAGTGATATGGCTAGGTGTCTTGGAGTCTATAGTCTCACCAGAACTAAATGGTCAAAAGATGAATACTTCTGTAAAATTGGGGAACTGCTATGGAATGGGATTGTCCGTGGTATGTTTCTAGCATTGCTCATAGTCTCACCGGAACTAGATTTTCATCTCTTTATGATAGAATTGTTCCTTAGTGATACGGCTAGGTGTCTTTCCTAGGTCTATAGTCTTACTAGAACTAAATGATTAAACAATGAATACTTCTGTAAAATAGGAGGTTGCTATAGGATGGAGTTGTTGTATAGTCATACTAGAGCTAGATTTTCATGAGATAAGACTAATGAGAGCTACCACACACTTGAAAAGTATCCCTTTGTGATAATCCTGGCAAGATCTATAAGGACTCACACCACCAAATATAGTGTCTATTCAATCCTATGCAAAAACAGCTTCAAGATCATGGCAGATATTTTGGCTATAAAGTAATTTGCTTTTGACTTTTGGATTTATTTTGAGATGATGATCTACATGAGCTCAAAAAGTGAAAAAATGTAATATGGAAGCCATATTCATTTTGGTAGGTCACCCCAGATATATGGCATGCTAAAAATGTATTTCTTTCCAACTCACAAAACAGAATTTCTATAGACAGTAAAAAATGGCTCTCAAATTTTACAAAAACAGCAAAATTATGGTAATCTTTAACAAGCCTAAATACATTTGTACCACAGAACATGATTAAAAAGAAATTTTACTCAAAAAAAGCAGTTCCCACCATTTTTGAAGCTTTTAGTTTAGAGAATGCAATGAAAAACATGCTCCCACAATGTCCCGTACTCGCCAACAGCTTTAATTTAGTGGTGTGCGTCCTTAATATCACTAGAACTAACTTTATCCATTTGGTTTGTACTTAATTCTTGTTTTCTAATATGGAACAAAGTCAGTAATGATCAGGTAATGAACCATAAATTTCCCAACTAAAAGGACTCTTGTCATAACTTGGCAGAGAAATCATTCCAAGGTTAAATTTAGCCTCAACCAGGCATAGGTTAATGCCATCAAATTCAAAACAGTGGGTCGCTTGATGACATCATAGATTTCCTTCATACCTTTCAAGCTTCGGGAATTCAACCACAAAGTTCTTCACAATTTACAGGGTGTTCTCTGATGAATTAGACATAAAACTTGGCAAGCACCACTGGCTATGGTTAAAATTAACGAGTAAGGTAAGCAAGGTATAGCAAGCACAATTTATATTAAGCACAAAACTTGGCAAACAACAATGTTGGGGATATAATGAGCCCTTTTTAGATGGAAAAGACAAGCTAAAATATGCAAGCAATAAAAAAGGTAGACTGGTGCACTAAAATAGATTTTCTTGGCACTATTCAGTTCGGCAAATTAGCACCGAAACAAATTAGGAAGGAACTGCAACTGGATTTATTCCAATGCTAACAGAAGAACACTGTTCACTGTTTATAGCTTAAAACTAAACACGGAAAAGAGACGTGGCACAACAAGAACTATATATTAACAGCCAAGCATAACTATTGCAAAACTCCTCCATGGTCCAAAATCTTTGCATTTTAAAGTATAACATATTTCAATAAAGGATTTTAAAGTTTTTATATATAACATTAAACTGATACAATGTTACTTTTGAATTCTTTTCAATCATAACAGAGTTAAACATGAAACCTTTGAAGTGATGATAGCATTTCTTTTACATCTCAATATGGCAAAGTACATCTTATTATCCCAAATTAATATTAAAAACTTCAGTAGTGACTATCTAGTTTCTGATCATTGATGCATGTTCCAGTTAGCTGGTTTGGTTTGTCAAAAAGCAAAAGAAATCTTATGATTCAAAGTCTAGATTGATAACAAAACTGAAATTGATAAATTGGTTTCTGATTTCTTCCACAAACGATAAAACATTCATGCCACATTCAGTTTCTTATCCAAACATATTTGATTTCAAAGAAAAACTATAATAAGTATCAAATCGAATCAAATGAAATCAAGCCCCACATGTTGAGAATGTCAATTTCCCATGCATTAATATCGACTTGTATGGGGCACTCACTTCCCTTTGACTCGTTTTCAAAGTGGTACAAAATTATCTTAAATACAGAATCTCGAAAGTTCATATTTTCTTTCATATCACACTTTTGATTTATGATGTTACTCGTACACACTTTGTGCTTTATCACATAAAGTCAAACAAATACGAGGGGGTATTAAAAAGTTTTAAAGATCAACCAGAAGAAAAGGAGTTATATCGATGAAATTTTGTCGGAATTATCACTTGTCAATTAACATTGTTCAAAAATAGTTTCATAGGCATTTATACTTTTTTAAGGTGGCAATCGATATTAGTAACCTACCCTGCTAACAACAAGAGAAAATTAAGATTGTGGCATCATTAAATCCCTGTATTTGAAGGCTTATAGCTCAGTAAATCTATGATGACACCTGCAAAGTTTGAATATTTCATACCATAGTATAGGTTAGGGTCTCTTCTTTGTATTCACACCAAAATTATGAAAAACAGTCAACAAATGACATCAAAATGATGTGATAACCATGCCGCACATTAAAATGTTGATTTTCAGGGAATTATAAAATGGATTTGTTGCAAAATATAGAAATTAAAGGGGAACCAATTAATCAGGTCTTATCCCGGGTGTGGTACACTGATAAGAAACCAGCAATAACAGTCAATCAGAATGGAGTCAGCGTATGGTACTGGGGTTTCTAATGGTGCCAATTTTCTTGAGTAAAAATAACTTGATTTTTCTGTGTCTTGTGCACCGAGGTATATGTTTGTATAATATAATGGGTGTTGCATTTTCCAAAAGGGGCATTTACTAGAAAGCAGATTTTTAACATAAAAACTATGCCAATCTTGTTATTTAAGCATAAAAACTATGGCCAAATTACTGTCATCGCATCAACAGTTATTGACTTCAAGCAACATTTCACCAATACACACAAGTATGGTAAGCTTGATATCACAAGAAAACACTTTAAAAATGAATGGTTTTTAACATATTCGTTTTTTAACATTTTGTTTGGAAAATAGTAGGGAGTATTTATTAGAAAGGAGGCATGTTTTGGATACTATGTCGAACACTAGTCGGATTTGACTCCATATTACTGCATGCTTGTTGACTGAAATGAAATGTTCAATGTCAATGTATGCAATTTCAAAAAACAAACAAACATCAAGTGATGGGTTTGATCTACATCAAAAAATTGTATACACCAGGGATGATTTGTCATCCAGCTTTTGTAAAAGAGCTGATAATCATGTCATATAATTAACACTTACTAGAATATTGCAAAATGCTGTCCTCAATTTCCTTGGTTTAATTCATATGAAGATTTTCTCCTAAGTTTCAACATTTGTTACTAATTTTGTGCTACAAATATGGAACCATAAGGCAGTGATGACAGATTATTGATAAGTAAACAAGGATCGAATCATGTGAGACTTAAGTGATTTTTCTCAGGAGTCCACATCTATTTATAAATTTTATTGTCATTTCTGTTTCTTCCGGATGCAACTATTATCTAAAATTGTTTCCATGTGATAAAACTTGATTAGAAATTGATGCTTAACAAGACTTACGCAAATGTCAAGTTGAGTCAAGTGGTACTCTAAAGTGTTGTCACTTGTCAATAACAGCTGACAGCTTAGGTGTGTGCGTCGTGTAAGCAAGTGTTCACTTTACAGTCCATACTCCGGAAGCAAGATTGTTTTTGAAAAAAGAATTTGAGTTTGTAAAATGCATCTTGCAAGTAAACCTGAGCAATGGTTTAAGAATACAATATCGGGAATTGAAACTAGCGAAATGATCAAGCATTATTTGCCACTACAGGTTATCATACACAAATGCCACTTGACCTAACATGATAATCAAGTCATATCATGCTTGTTTTACATCTAGAAGCTTTAATATCATAGTAGGGATGAAATCACACAATTATAAAGTTGTTGATGTTACAGCAATACTGAAAGAGGATTTGAAACCAACAAATTTCTCAATCCCAGAGTAAATTAGCTGTATATACTATTCATGCATTTATCCCTCTATAACATTTATGTACTGCATCGTGATATACAGAACTCGCAATTTGAACATTACATATTCATGTCAAATTTTCATTCATTATCCAGCTTTAGTTCAATAATTGTGCCAATTAAACTAACACACCAACTCATGAAGGCATTTCTCTGCTTTAATTCAAACCTGGATACATAAGGAAATATTATTGCTGTCAGTATCACCTACTTGGCATCAAAGTAGGTGAATTATTGTGGTAAGTAGGTCTATAGGTAAATGACAAGGAAAGGGAAATTGAACAATAGGAAAGCCTACCCCACAAACCCAGATGGGTAGTCAACGGGAAAATATCTGGCTGGGTGGCTGGCTTCAAACTGGAGCAAATGTTCTTAGTTTGAATAAATGTTATTAACCTGTTGCTAAATAAATTATGTTTCCATGGATTTAAAACTTTTAAATATTTCCATAATACATAGACTTACACATCACTTCTAGGCCTTCAGTAAGTTTAGTAACTAAATGCAATTATCTCCAAAGTGCACTCTCTATTTTAAAACTATACTAAAGATCAAAACTTTTAATCTGCTAATGAAAAAGGTTTGTTGCCACTCATAAAAGAATTCTGTAGACATTTGTTATTTTACAGTTATTTGGTGAAGCAAATGTACGATATTGGAAATTACCGACTGCGAAATGTCGAATCCAAGAGAAGCACAGCTGAGCATGGATATGACATTGAGTAAACGGTAATTTCCAAAATCATACCAACGCTGAACCAAATATTGAATTTATCATACCACCAAGTCCTTTGTCCCTAAACTGACCTTTGAAAAAATACAACGTGAGCAGCCAACAAAAATTGCACCTGAAATTGGCTATTGATAAGGTTGATCTATATGCTAGCAGCTTAAAATAAACTACAATTTCTCAAAGTAAACAAAACCTTGTTTTTGCAGCCACTTTATCACATGGTTAGTTACAGCCATACTTTTATAAAATAACAAAACCCGAGATCTCTGCAGGAATATCACGGGCCAAGGTCGGGTGGACTAGTGCATTACATCAAGGAAATTGATAATCCTAAACTAGGCTACCTACTGAACGACTAAATGATGAGCTTGTGTATATACAGAATTGTAACTAAAACAAATTATAAAAAAAACTAGATTCAGGCATCAATCCCAAATAGGTTTAAAATTAGTTTAAGAGAAGCAGTATCTGGTTTCTTATTTAGTTTTAGCTTTAAAACAAACTACGATATTTTCAGATGAAAATAACAAGGCTGGCTATTT
>JXSR01S004619.1:80336-111640 GCA_000969725.1 Ophiothrix spiculata
GTATCTGGAAATCTGACTCGATGTCCACTTTAATAACCACTACTGCATACATAACCTTGATTACACTCAACTAAACTGGACTACAGGTCTTAAATCAGTAACTAAAATCAGTAACTTCCTAATTTGTCAACTTGATGCATTTTTGCACCATTTACTTTCAAAACCATGTAATTTCCAAAAGGCATGTAAGTATTCAATCTGATGACATTTGATTAATTAATGAGTACATAATCAAAGGTCATTATGAGGTCATTACGACCTTTGCAAGATGACACACTTAAATATTGTTTCTGCTTATTCTGACACATCAAGAAACAGGTGATATAGGACATGGTTTACTAGATTTAGGGACAAGGGACTTCTATACGGAAATTTTGGATACATTCTACGTGTCTTTCTATTGGGACATTAATATATACAATATTACAAAAAATACATTTTTACCTTTCTTCACATAATAACAAAAGTGCTCCTATAGTGAAAAACTTTATTATGTTATTCTAAATCCGCTAGCAAATTAATTTAAGTTTTTTTGAAGAATTATTTTTCTATGTATTGAAATCACACAGGCGATACCGTGTAAGAATACCTGATAAAATCTGGCAGTAAAGAGGTATGTCCAACATCGTCTGATGAAGAAAGTTGTTATTGGGACTATTCCTACAAAGGATATACCCAATGTCTCTACATGAATATACTCAATGTCTTTACACAACTGTAATACTGCCATCTATCTGCCTGCACATAAAAGTTGTGACAAATGCAGGGTCTATATTTTGTGGGAGTGCTAGATCTCACAGCAAACAATCAAAACGTTTTAACAACATTGCAGCATTAAGGAGAACTTCTTATTTTCTTGAATAATTACTGTATGTCCAAGCTGACCAAATATTTATAAAATTTTTCTTCAAGTCATTCCGATTTTGTAAAATCTCAATGGTTGTAAGAAATGTCAAAACTTTACAAAATTTACAAAAACAACCTTAGCGGAAACACTTACCAAATTTGGGTTGCCTTTGCTGATTAGAATCTTAATGATGTGTTTAAAACAGTTAATTTAACTTACATCTACATTAATGCATGGCTAAGATAGCTGAACATAATCCTCTTAGATTGGTATCATTTTATTGTTCTGAACTTTCCTGAGTACATGATATTTTAGATGCTACCAAAATTGTCTACCTAAACTGACCAGCATTTACAACAAATTTCCTCAAAGCATTTTGGTTTTGTGAGTTCCCTTAAATTGCAAGAATCATTAAAAACTTAAGAAATTTATAAATTTGCTCTATATGAAAACAAAGACCAAATTTAGGATCTCCTTGCTCATGTTTATCAAATATCTGGTTGGAGTTGTAATGATGAAATCATATCTCTCACATCTGATAACAGCACATGTAAGCTTACATACACAAGCTTTCATAGTTGTACAAGTAAGCATATAGGTATGGTAAAAACAAATGTATAAGCTTACAGGGCTTGAATAAGCACCTGTTCCAGGTCAACACTGTGTAAATTCACTTTACCAAAATGTGTTACAGCACATGTATTAAATATCTAGGTCATGATTTGTATGAAAACACCCATAGTATTTAAATCTTAATTGATTTTGAGTTGTTAATGCTACATGTGTTACATGAGGAAATTCTACACCACGTAGGAATGGGATAATCTGAAGTATAATATAAGACTTCAGGATAGGCCTTTTCAAATGTAATAAGATATCAATTTTTGAGAAGACTAAAAGAAAGTGCACTTGGTTACTAACTGAATATTCTCCTACTATTTGCCATTGAAGATTTATAGATTTACTCCCTAGTTTTTCCTTTTTAGAAATTCAACAAGATCAACCTTATAATTTGTAACACGTTATTATCTTCAAAGTGCTCATTTATTTTATAAAAGCAGAGAGTCAACTTTTGATCACTGATGAAGTAAGGGCTAATAAAATAGTACACCATTTGTTGCTAAGTTGGATTGGGAGTGGCAAGGTGTTTTTATTAGTCCTTTAAGAGCTATCAAGGCTTGTGCTTTTTGCATAGGCCTAGCATTCTATGACTTTGTCATGAACATGGTTGGAAAAATGGGCATATCAGCAAGCTTCTTGCCAGAAAATGTGCACTTCTGGAGGGAAACATGGCCTTTTCGAGGGACATTTAGATGTGAGAATAGCATGAAATTCAAGGGTCCATGCCACGACACAAAATTTAATTTTTTTCAGAGCATGGCCATGAACACTCATGTGTCCCCTATGGACCAACAAGGATAAACAAACAAACAAACAAACAAACACAATTATTTTCTATGGATGGCAGTTTTAAGGCGGATTACCGATACAGTTACAAATGGAAGATATTTCTTTTATCATTACGTTTGCAAAACATTCAACCTCGAAATGATGACTATATGTACAATATAATTACAAATAACAACATGACATGAATACCAAGTGTTCTATTCAAAATCACCACATATGACAGCAATGACACTGATATTTCCTTTTTCAATAAAAATTACAAATAATCGAATTATTTACAGTGACAATTACAATGCAATTATCCCATATATGTGAATCAACTGTAACACAAAGATGCAAAAGCACTGCTGTATAGGAAACGATTGTCTTTTCTGATCAAGAGCTAATCTAGATGTCTTCTTCAAAATCTTAAATGGTGCAGAATTTTGACATGTTTACCAAATACGTATCGCAGTTAAGATTAAGCTCACTAATTTAAGACTGCATATTGGAGTAGACATGATACGCTGATTGTTAAAGGGATTGCCCATGACTATCCACAAATTTGAAAAAAGTCTACAGAATCATTAATTCGTACATACTGAATAGTGCAAACACATTTAAAATTCAAAAATCAACATAGTTCTTTTAAAAAGCAATTTTATAGTTTCTTTCTTGCATAATTATAAGACGTGTTTTCTCTTTAATATGAAGTTTTTCACCTCAAATAGACCGCATATTCAACAATATTGGATTGAATATGATCCAATACAAAACTGAACAAAACAACAGTGTTATTCAGCTGTAACTGGAATTTAGGGTTACTGGTAACCATAAATTCAGAGATGGACAATTTTGTCTCTAATTTCAACATTTCTTTGTTTATGAGAAAATAGTCACAGTGATGAGTTTATATGGGTATGATGTTCCACCTAAAAATTGTCATGTGTGGGAAAAAGTGAAATTTCAGAATCAGGATGATGGGCAATCCCTTTAAGCCTGAATGTTTTGCTCATTTTAATGTTAAGAATCCAGATGATAGACTATCCCTTTAAGCCTGAATGTTAAGCTCATTTTGACGAACCTGTTTCATGTCTTTTCATTGTAACATTCAATTAATGTCTCACTTTGACATCTTAATGAAATTTAGGTTTATAGTCTGCTTAATGTCACCTTTAACAACTTGCTGCATTTTGACATGCAATGTCATATTGACTTTAACAAAAGTACAGAGCTTAATTGAAGAGACCCAAACTCTGTTTGTGCATGATGAAAGGGCTGACCAATTGAACTGTTCAGCTCTTTAAATGTATGCTAGAACACTTCGTTATACTTATTTCATTATTTCAATAACATTCTCTCTATAATACTTCTTGGTAGAGAGTACAGAAAAATCTTAAATTGGACCGAGCATATATTTTAATTCAGCAGTTTAGTACCATTTACCCTCGATAGCTTGGAGCATGTCTAATTAAAAAGCAAGAGTTCCCCAATACATGATCATAGATTCAATTATTGTACATTTCTTTTTGACCAGTTTGAGTTAGGCTGCGATCACATAGAACTATACTATTCGGGTATACGGTGCACGATTTCACCTGGGCACAAGTATAGATTCAATCAAACACATGAATTTGATGCTACCGGGTCACATAGGAGGGCACTATTTGAAAAAAACATATAGCTCGCCGTCTCTGTATAAAATATAGCCATCGAATAGCGTATAGCGAATACTGTATACCGTATACTTCTATGTGATCGCAGCCTTAGAGAATGTTGATTTTTGCATGTAACACCCTACGAGTTACATATTCTGATATCATTTCAAATTCTGGCAAGATATTACAATTGCTTTATCTGATAGAAGTCAAGAATCTTTACACAAATACATTATGGTGAAAAAACTCTTAAAATATATTTATAATTAACATACTTGAATCCTGGAAGTAAAAATTAATGCATTTCCACATGACTTATGTAGGTCAAAGTCAACCCAGTGCAGGCTGGCTAAAGCATCAGCCATCACCTGGGCTGATTAATCCCCACCAATAAATCCCAATTAAAAGAGAATCTGTTGCAACTAAAGAGCTGTCTACAACAAGCACATGCAACTATAACAGAGCTTTATGACAGAAAAATTGCATCTGTTGGCTTGAAAAGTTGGTGTATATAGGTCATAAGGAAATGTTTATAGGTTATTGGGTGTGAATCACGGGATTGATGATTTCAAACACTAGATGGTGCTAATTTGGGGTGAAAGAAACAAAAAGTGGAACTAATTTAGCTTGAAAGAATCAGTCGTGTTTGAAATCATGACATACTTCTACATTTATTCATATGATATTTTGCAATTTTATTTACACACAGTAATCACAGTTTATAAGTAAATATGTACTGCAAATTCTCATGTGTAATTGGTACATTAAAATGGGAAAATGTTGGTTCATATCAGATCATTTTGTATGTTTTTCAGCTGTAACCATTGAAAAAAAGAAAGATTAAAGAAGTTGCAGAAACAGGACTATAAACGATTTAAAATTCAGCTTAACCTACACCTGAATCAATGCGGCGCTGCTCGGGTGTGTGGTGACCCAACACTACATTTTGGTTGTGCCCTAATATGAAATGCCTACAACACAATGTACATCTAAGGCTGCGGTTACATCGAAGTGTACGGAATACGATATTCGCTGTATGCTCCTGGGGCAGGTACTCGTATAAGAAATTGACAGGGATTATCCCTATCACTAAACATCCCCGGGAGCATATAGCGAAAATGGTATACTGTGTACTTCTACTATGTGATCACAGCCTTACATTTCCCATCAATTTGTGCCTACGCAAGCAATTGCGCATGACTGGCTCAAAAGTTGCAATTCTTAGACACAGTATCCCTACGTTGCAATATAGTACAGTACGTTCAAGAACAAGTCTCATGCAATGTTTCATGACACAAGTTTGTGACCATCCCAATAAATGTCCTTGCAGGTGATACCAATAATAGCATCATGAATGTTTTTTTACAGATTTACCTTGAATATTACTGACAACATTCTCACATGTTCAAGTAACCTAAAATAGTTGGATAAAATTAGCCCTATTGCTCAGATACTTCCAGCATAAAATGATACCATCTATTTATTCAGAAAACAATTTGCAGGATAAACATCCTTTATCAAACACATGCTTGCCAATATTCCTGTAGGCCAAACAGTTTTGACAAATTAAGATGTTTCCTTTCTCCATATGATAATTATAGAAATGCGAGAGAAATTGTTATTTATTTAAAGACTTCGCAGAAATGTATTTGTAATATTGCCTACATCAATGCCAGATGAGGTGGTCAAGTTCAAGCAAAATTAACTTTGACTTAACGTAACTTAAAACCTCAACATAGCCTAAATTTAACTCATGATTTTATCTCCTTAAAGTTTTCATGTATTCCAAGTTTAAAAATAACCAATGTGGGCATATTTTGGAATTAATAATCCAGGTGGGTTAAGTTTTAAATAGCTGCAGGTAATTAAAGAATGTTTAGTTATGATGTTTGAAGTGTCGTACAGGTCCAATTACACTTTAAGGGTTGGTGTACATTAAAAAATATGTGATTGGTTCATTACGTTATTCCTAAAAATACCTTCCTACTTATTCAAATACCACAAACTGGTATAAGAGTCAAACACACCCCAGATGAACAGAAAGTCGGAATGAATATTAATTTTTCTACACTATAATGATAGAGTTATTTTGAGCCTGGCTTGTTTTAACAGGGATACTTCATGAAATAAATACATTTAGATTTTGAAAGCATACACCATCATCTTTATATGCACGCTGATATTTCAACAAAATATTCCCAAAATTACACTTGGCACTTGCCCAGAAACACATTTCACAAAATCAGGAAAAGCTTAGAAGATCTGACAAAAATAACTATGATATGTAAGCACACAGCTGAGGGGTACTTGAACACGGAAGTGGGTCACTATCTCCATCTATCTATGAAAGTTTTATAAAATGTATGTTTAAGAATTCTGGGGTGCTAAAATTCCTATCATGTAAGAAACAGAAATTAAAATGTCTAAAACTTTGTGGTATGTGGGATGGTGCTGTGTCCCCTCCCCTTCCACCCACCGGGTAATACAGCTGAAGTGATATGAACCAATGCTTCTGTCATCGATTCACATTAATATATCACTTTTGATTCAAATTTTGCAAAATGGGAAATTGGATATGACTTTATAGATCTTTTCATGACTACTCTGCCTACGAGTTATAAAAACATTAATTGATTTGATTTTGTTTATCTCTTTCAAATAAAGTGCAGTCTTATTTGATTAGCGCTTGTGATATTAAAATATCAAACTAACATCTGGAAAAATAGATTCTACCTTGGCATTACGTCCCTCGTAAGTTCTTTGCCATTCCACGTTTCTCATTGAAGTTAAAAAATCACTTGAACCAAAAGAAAACCTAAGATGATAAAGCACTCGTTCCATAACATGCCCTCAAGCCAGTCAATTGGCTTTCATACTGATGGTACATTTAGAACCTGAGTGAACATTCTGATCAATATCCACTGGTATAAGCCATGTGCCACAATTAAATGCAGGCGCATGCACAAATTATCAAACCACATAGAATTTAAAAAATTATGAAGAATACCATGGAAGTACAACTGTGGTCAGCACCAGTGTTCCCGTTGAGGTTGAGCTTGCACCAATTCTAGCAATTTTGACTAAGTTGAGGAGGTACTTACGCCAGAATCATAAGCTGAGGCTGAAATTGTCCAAATAAAGCAAGAAAAGAATCTTTTTACACATTTTGGCCTTGTCCGGTTTTAACCTCATAAAATGGCGGATAAGTTAAAGGACCCCCTAGCTTAACGCGCTATGAGGATTGCTTAAAATATAGCGGGATGGAAAAAACGAACAGGGTTTAAACAAATGAAAGGATTAATCAATTTATTAATTAATTGAATTAAATAAGAAACCTGTTGCACCAATTTTCCCGGCTCCTGTGCAAATGGTGCGCCATACGACCTTAACAGGAACACTGGTCAGCACATTTGAACTATACAGATGTCCTTTTCTTGGCAAACTCATCCAAAGTTTGTGGCTCTGGTATTTTGGAGTCATAGGAAAGATGATCTCTGATGAATCAACACATAGCTTAAGAAACTTAGGGCCAGCAACAAGTTCTCAAACCAACATCTCTGATATTCATAAATTTTCAATCTGTTATAAGATTGAACGCCATGAAGCAAGGCAAGGCAACCTAATTTGAACTTCTTTCCACAGACCCCCAAATTTTTCCTTGACTTGTACACCTGACTTTCAAAAATCTGTCTTACGTTTTACTTATTTAGTATATGTCAATCATGGCCTTCAAATTTACCAAACATGTTAAATTAAAGGATTTGGAAATTTAGAATGTATCTAAAGACCTTTTTGATCAAAGCGGCAAAGACAAGGAAACAAAATCTTACTTCATTTTACCTAAATCTATTTCCATCAGTTTCTACAAAAAGTTCCTATTTTAAACTGAATCATGCAAATTATTTAAACAAACAAATCAAGAGAACAAAAAAGATGTGATGAAACAATAGCAGTAGTATCAAATTTGTTTTAACAAATTTTATACTACTATTCTTGTTTCATCACATTCTTAAAAAAAACAAGTAATTTAAAGCAGGTCTACAGTTACTAGCTACAGGTGGTAAAACCTAAAAATGCAAAAAGCAAACTGATTTTTTGTAAGGGATTTTTGTTAATTTTATGGCAAAGTCCCACATCCGCTGTCTGGGTTGAGCTCCTTTATACTTTCATAGTCATTTCTTTTTTGGCCATACACTCCACCTATGACCAAAAGCTTTGCCATTTCCTTTAGGGGTCTTGACACTTTATATTGTCATATTCAATATAAGACTCTGGTCAATTATGTCCTTCAAAATGACTCACAAGATATAAGGATTATGTGAGACTGTAGTAAGCAATCAACAAAGGAAAACATAGGGGAGCTATGAGGTGAGGACTAGAAGAATGAGGAGGCCTATGTCCACAGCGGCTGATAGATTTAGAAATGACTCGACTCGAATTTTATCTCAGCATTAGGAGAAATCAAATTGGGGATATTTGATAGCTTCCTGATGATGCATTAGATCTTGTCACAGCACGCAAATATTAAAAACATACACACTAGGCATACAGTTTAGCGTATCATTTGTCTTAACTATTATTTGCGTGGTTTGCCTATGCACTAACAAATTTCTGTACCTTCAAATATGCAATTCCATGTACATAGTATGCTTACAATGATTTCAACATATGCTACCATCTGCAGTATTAGATGTACTACACTTAATAGGGCCTTCCGAACAATATCCAACATAATAGTAGCCTGCAAGCAGCTGTCCATTTTTGCACCAAGGTCAGAAGAGTGACTTCTGATCACAAACTTGACTTGGTTATGTAGATTAACTTCTAATACTATAGTACACCACTGCCATTACCAAGTGGTTCACTAATGGTCTTTAATTCATCAACCTGTCACCACTAATTCAACACCCTAGGTAATCATAATTTTCAAACCTAATGATGTGATTATAAGTAAAAATCACTCGTAGCAAAGTTGACTCTGTCATGATAGGCATCATATGGGATAGATTTAATATACCCAAAAACATCCTACTCTGTGGGTCAAGGATATCAGTGGGATTTGGCATCTGGTGTTACGCTTAGGTCATCAATTGACAAGGTCAAGTCAAAATGCTTCAGTTACTTGTAGTGTTGATCCCTATTGTTAAATGCTTAACTTAAAGCTCTATTTTATACTACTGTAAGTTAATTGTATGTAGTGTTTCTCCCTACCCTATCATTAAAGCTCTACTTTATAACTTCATATCAAGACCAGTTTTGATTTTTTTTTTCAATAAAAACAGACTACTGGTATCTTGAGTCAATTGAAGAAGCAACTTTGATTTACATAGTTTTCAAATGAAGATTTAATTAAAATAAAGAAAAATTTGTTATAATACCATGTCTTCAACAAGGAATTGACCTGTTTATAAAGAAAGTTCTCCCATTTATTAACCAGAAATCTCCCATTTCAAAATTCGATTACTACAAGGATTAAAGTATTTGTGATCTATATGAACTGTAAGTATCACACACAAAAGAATATCATTTTCCCTCGCGGATCCGAGACTTGACCTAAAATCTTTCTTAATATCAGTCTTCAATCTCTAGTGAATCGCAAACATTAATATTTTCCCTTGCGGATCTGAGACTTGACCTAATATATTTCATAATATCAATCAATCTCTAGTGAATCACAATCCAAACTGTTAATTCATCTCAAGACAAATATATAGGTCAAATTCTATCTTACTATGCAAAATTGTGATTCCTTTGACATCATCATTACCAATGCCATCTAATTATTCCTGACAAGGCCAGTAGTGATTTCATCAATAACGGAAATGGTTACAAACAACATGCCATAATCAAGGAAGGCTAATAACCTTCCTGAAATCTGGGAGATTTACAGCAAGACCAGCTATCTATAGGGATCTTGAATCATCAATACTACACCATATGCTAGATATATACTATCAAAAGTAAGTGATCAATACCATGTTAGTTGTTCAGTCCCGTAGAAATGTGGACACTAACTCTACCCCACCAAAACTCACTAAAGCTCACTGTTGAAACTCATGAGAATGGTTCTAAGTCTGAATACGTCACAGACGGAGGTTACAAATGGGGACCAAATCACTTCTCGGGCATGCTGGTCTGAAAATGGTGTGCCTCACTTGGGCCCAGGAGGTCCTAGATTTAAATCCAGGTAAAAAAATGTTACTTTTTCAGTGACATATTTGGACTTGTGTGAAAATGGTATGTTATTGTGTACTATTGAAATCAGATAATGCAAATGATGCATTTGACAACAAGAACAAGCTTACTCATCACTTTCAGCACATACCAATGTTAGCTATTATAGTAAATGCTTATACTGTCCTCAGGCAACTGATTGGAAATTTGACTGAGAATGTGCCTATCAAGCAAGTCAAGTGCTGTTCCTTGAGTATGCACAATTTGGTGGAAAAATATAAGATACGTACTGCATTGTAGTCAAGTAATCATAGCACGCAACCAGAGCACTGAGCTCTTGAAGTAAGTAAGGGTGGTGCATTCTCCGAACTTAGCTATATTTTTGAGTGCAAGTAGACCTGTTTCTTATCTTTACTTTCTTTTAATCTATGACTTATATTTATAAGACTGCCCTCTATTATCCTATCATGCTTATTTCAAAAGCTGATAACATGTAAAAATCACAATGGTGATACACATAAGGAAAATTACTGGTTGGAGACTGGTAACAACTGATTTTCTTTATCATGATCGACACCAACCCTTACCAAATATAGGACGGTCTACGAATGGTATATTTATCAAACCCATTACGATAGAAAAATGCTCATACAAAATATGACTAACAATTAATGAAAAGATGACATGGCAGATATTTTGACTTTAAAGTACTAGTGACATTTCACACACAGAGAAATACCTAGTATGACAACTACTATCAACATCTGTAAATCTCAAATAAAAATAAAATTAATTTGATGATCATAAAATCATACAAAATACAATCAGTTTTAGCAGACCTTTTGTTCTTGGCATCTCAACCATTTTCAAAAAGTTGAAGTGTTTACTGAAATACCCAAATGTGTTTGTTCAACTCAACCCAGCCATAAATGCAGCAAACTATGTCTTGTACTAAAGGTGAATATGCATGCAAAGGTTGTAATTTTCCGAAATTGATTTTTTCTTTTTTGCAGATTACTAATCTTTATGCTTGCTTCAAAATACCTGCAACGTTTTATTTAAAAATGATCAGAAATAAGAAAAATATCTATATGTTCTTAGGACCATCAACAGAAAGCATCGGGCTTACTACCTTTTACTCTATGACAACATTTGGTGGACCATAACTTTACTTTTGGAAGTCGATTGTAGTTCATTATACGGTGGCATTTCAAACCTTAAAACATGACCTTTCCAAATATTTGAAAAAAGTGAAAATGACTAGTGGTCGTTTTTACAGCTGGTTTGAGATGAACGGTCACAAATATATATATTTTGGAAACTTTTAAAATAATTTTGCTACAGTGCTGAACTAAAGACACACTGAGATTCTTTTTATGCCAATTATACAACATGCAACAAGTTTTCATGACCCTGATCCCAAGTCAAGTTCAATTCTTACACAATCACAAGGCTAGCTACAGCAAAATGTCCACATCAGCGGTCACTCTAATAACAGCAGACAGGTCATTTAACTCATGCCGGCCGGAAAAAGCATTATATTATTTATTTAAAAACTTCTTTTGAGCACTTACTTAAATCCAATTTAGATTCTTTAGCCATGACATTTCCTGGACTTCAAAAAGGGGACATGATTTGGCAAAATCAAAATCTCATTTCCCATTTCATTACTGAAGAGAGTAAAATGATTGCTTTTGCAGCAAAGTGCCTCATTCTACAATTATAATACACTAAAGAATATCTATAAAAGCCTATGAATTTTGTAAAAATCTCTAATTCTTGTGAGTTTTTTTATGAACTTAAAAATCAGTAATGATCTTTGAAGTATCTGTAAAGGGATTGCATTGTCTCACAGGCCTCGGCTTCTTGATGCAATCCTTCCATTACAGACAATTGCCAATGATATGTTTATTTTGATTGTAGATATTCTATGTGAAGATGATGGTAAAAAATAATAAATAATAATAGTACAAACATGCAAAACATAAAAACTTATGCAACTTTCACAACAACTTTCCCCTTAAGACTTCTATTTCAAACTAAAATTCTTGCATAAAGTAAATTAACGTAAATCATTTCTATTGTGATCACAAAGCTTAGTTAAGCTTACACGTTTTATGAAGATTTGTCTGGCTTTTATCCAATTGCTATAATTAGTCACATTTCCTTAGCATTCACTTGAAGTTACTAGTCATGCATTATCAATATTTCCCAGGCTAATCGTATCTACTATCATAAATATTTTCTTTCTGATTTCATAAACTTACAATATGAGAGATCCTTGTAATTGTAACATAACAGATATATTGATCTTCTAAAGTATCCATTTACAAGATAAAAAATAATGATGGTTGATTAATTAACAAATCTGTTGAAGATGTAAGAGAGTGAAAATCTATCTTAATTTAAATGAAATAAGAGGGAGGTATCAGAGTGAAATTAGATACAGACAAAGTATACATCTTTATCAAACCAATCAGCAAACTGGTGAGAGAGAGAGAGCTAACAGAAAACTAGCTTGTACCCAGGGGGTAGGACGTGACGTCAGCAGATTTTGAAACTCCCATTCAAAAAACTTGAATTTTAACTAACGCTCAAAAATTTCATCTCATGCCCTTACTTAGTGTATAAACATATGCAGATTTCAAAACCGTTGGGGTCGGGACTTCGACCCCAGAAAACTAAAAAGATATTCTGATTATTTCAAAGAACTATGTTTCTTTTTATTTACACATTGAAATATACGGGCGATACCACGGATGAATACACATCAAATCTGAGTAAACAGTCCGGTAAACAGGCAATTTATTACGCAGCCACCGTCATCTGCTTGTACCACAGATCATTATAAAGTAATAACAACATTTGAATCAAATATACTACTATGACTTTATTTATGCAAACTTCTTTCGTTTCTAGCCTACTTCCTCAAAATTGGAAGGGTGAAAAATGTTGTGGTATCACCAGGATTCAAACTGGGACCTAAAGCTTGCCAAATCCACAATACCCACAGCAAGCAACTACTGAGTAGCTGCCCAATTTGGTCCCTGTTTATAACTCCTGCTATGATGTATGTTGATTGATATGCGCATTTTAATGACTTTCTAAAGTGAGAATTAGTGAGGTCTGGTTCTGCGTAATTAGCAAATATGTTCAGGTATTAATTCATACTTTTACACCATTATATGACAGGATATAAGACAAATTTCCAAACACAGTTGGTCCTTGTAATCAAGACAGTTTTATACCATTTTTTCCTGTCACATAAGTTAAGCAAGCATCCTCCTGTCAGACTTGATAGTTTTAGACCTAGCTGACCTAGATAATAATTAGCTCCACACAATAATTCAAAATCTACATCTATAGGATATACTTCTGCACTCACAAAAGCTGCTGAGTGAAAATGGAGAGCAGGTACCTGATAGTCCTGGCCCAGGTATATCAGGTGCCTGTTTTCCTAGATAATATATTCAGCTTTGCATTTAATTAGGTCAGTCATGTTAAGCCATTGGTCTCCTGTGCGAATGCTCCACCCTGGGTGCTACATACTACATACAGCATATAACTAGTACACTAAGTTAACATGGACTTTTAAGATAATTTTATACATTCACTATACCACCTTAAATAAGTCTCAGCCTAGTAGTGGTATATATCAAACCCAACATATCTGCACCACCACGCAGTAATTTTCAGTCAAGCACATCCGTAACACACTGATCTATGTGGATCATGGCCTAATGTGGATATGACTTTTCCACCCATATAATTAAACCAAGTCCCACTCAACTATAGCTTAAGGTTAAGTGTTACTTTCCTTTAAAATGGCCTGACTTGACTTTATGAAATCCATTTATCTTTGCAGTGCTGAACCTATAGTTAATAGAATTTAGATGTCTTTCATAAGATTAATTTAAGATTTCACTAAAATATTAGACCATCACCCTGTGTCATGGCCTAATGCTGCCCTAACACACAAACCCATGTATTATTAGATTCAGAACAGATGTGACCCACCATAATTAGAGATATAAGTCACTGAAGTCAAAATCTCCTAAAAAATTCCAGGAAAAGAACATTTCACCTATTCTTTGATACAAGGAGAACAAATCCTGAAAACACAACATTTTCAGTGCAATTTCCTAAATTCAGGAAATTTAATGAAAACTTACATCCCTGCCTAATGTTTTGTCAAGTATTATTTGATCATCTCATTTAAACTGATTATAGCTAAAACAAATTTATTGGACAGTGTAAACTTAGATTCGTAGTTCATGGCCCTATTGCTTGTAAATACGATCAATCCTACATTTTTATTAATATCACAAAAATAATCGTTTGGCCTATGTGTATCCTCTGTCGATAAGTCTTGGCCTGGCACATTGATCCGCATCATGTTTGACCAAAAATGAATAACCACTAATTTATGCTGCTTTAAATAGGCCTTGGTCTAGCATGGTATATCACCGATACCAATCACTACCCACAAGTAGTAAATCTTGGTGCCTTAATCAATGACTTGCTTGACCGAAGGTTGGCATGACTACTCCTCTACAGTCAGGGACAGGTGACACAACAAACTTCAACTGTATCCTTTGCTTCATGGGGGCTTAGACTTGTTATAAAGTTAGAATTTAAGAAACAAGATGTTAGAACCTGTTATTTATTGGGTAGGATCATGTTTTCGGTGGAAGCAGGCATAGATGGTTCTACCATGGTGTTTTAAGTAAAAGTTATCATTTAACAAACAAAAACTACTTCTGAATGCCTGATTACATAGGTAAAAGGACATGTCCTTTTATGACTAGTTGTAAATCAACAAGAGTTTTCAGAACATTTTCAGAGAAACAAATGACTCACATTTATTGGTCAAATGTCTGAATTAACAAGCTGTTGAAGAAGCAGACCTTACGTAAGAAAACTTTGCAATTCATGTTAGAAGGTCAGACTACACATGTGAACAAACACTTCACTATCTATGTTAATTTAGACATCAAAATACAACATACCATGAAGTCATTGCACCAGACCATTAATCGCTACTTCCCTAAAGACCATATGAAATAAAACATAACCTTGATTTCCATATATGGCCTGTGCCTAGCCTAGTCCAGACCTAGACCCATTTAATCTCCTGCACAATCGCATGTTTTCTTTCATGTCTCGTCAAGATGTCAGCATAGACGTCCAGACCAAACCCTAACATCATTTTGGCCTGGGGCATCAAGTGTGACAAAATATCATCTTGGGTTTGAAGAAAATATCAGCTTATTGAACTTGTAATGACATCTGTGGCAAAGCCATTAAAAGGGTTTGATTCACCGTCAAAACTACTTTAAAAAAAAACTGACTTTGCCTTTCAAAGAAGATACCATGAAATTTCATACTCAATGGCAATAATTTGTGGTTTACTTTGAAATGTTTTTCTTCAAACAGTGTGCAAAACATATGGGCTCAAGGTGTTTGACCAAAGAGTACCTTAACCTGCAGGTCTGGATTCATGTGATCAAAGAAAGATTGGAACCATCCAAAGAACTTATAATCTGGAAGCAGTGCTCGCCGCCATCTTGTTGTCACTCATGGAGCAGAGTTACTGTTTGTTCCTTTGGATTTGTTCGGAAACCAGCCTGATTTCTTGGCAGATTGCATAAATCTTCACTTGACGCATAGTCTGCGTGTGCATTTTATTTCAAGGACAAACCACCGTGTCCGAGTGTTCAGCAGTGTCAATTGTGACTTGCTCTGAGCCAGATATGCCAATCTTCCTGCGATTCAGTTTTGAAGTGGCTTAAAGTGCAGCGCGCATGGCCGTAAAATGTCGGAGGTAAAATAACTTATCCTCAATGGACGACCCTCCAAAATGGCTGACATCCCATAGAATTTACATGGTAGTCAAATCAAGCACTTCTCCTTAATAATTTCTTAGGAACCATCATAAATTGTTTATAATCATGATATCTGCATATTTGGAAGCACAACTTTTAAGTTACCTCACCCACATTTGTATGTATTCAAAGAATTTAGAATGCTTGAAATAACGAAATTGACTAATTTCAACTAGACACTTCAAAAAATATTCAAGGAACAACAAAACATCACAAACAATTGACAAAAAATAATGTGGGAAGATCCATCGAAAGATCATCATGACAATTAAGAAAAACAGAGAAGCAACAAGGGGTATCTACAGTGCAATATCTATAAATGACAACAGCAAATGGCTTAACCCATGTAGAGAGAAACACAAGACTTTGCAATGATCGATAGACATTATTAACCCAGGCCTTCCCTGGATTAATGCCAAAACCCAAGGCTCCCACTAGGTTACCCATCATACACACCCTGACCAGCTTGCAACCACATTTCATCAACTCAACAGCATTAGACAGCGCCAGGAAAGACTAGATTTATTATCGATGAAGGACTGTAGACATCAACCAAGACAAGATATCTTGTCCTTCACTTGTCTACTCATTTTTGAATCTCTTGAGCTGGTTTCAGAGTAAAGAAAGAAAGAAAGACTTCTTTAGGCTGATAGCCAAGGGTAAGCCAAGAAAGCCTCTAATGAACTAATGAAGCATATCTCCATTGTGGTCCAAGATCTTTCTTTATTCAGTTCTAAATGCAAGACAAGAGGAAGGCTTGATAGCCTGGAGAAAAACAAGCTGAAACAAGTATAGACTGAACTTGAACCAAATTCACATAGCGACAGGATCGGGGTTGAACCCAGCACACCTGAGACTCGTTGGTGAAAGGAAAAAGCGCACTGCTGCACTAACATGCTTCCCCAGGTTACCATGTTATTAACACTAAATGTTGCTGTATTCAGAGCAAAAAAACCTCATTGGTCACTGTAAAAAATCATTGGAGTATGGACTGGTAACAGCCCCCACATATCTACTTCCTAAAATGCAACTGATTTCATATGTACACAATATAACTTTTTTCTCCTCCTAAAACCAACTACCAATCTTGATCTTCACATGGTCACATAATTTGTATACTCTATAAACCAATAAGTATTTTTGTCTGTAAGGCTCATTTATAATGGGGTGGGTGAAGGACTTTAGATGCAATAAGCATATCGATAACATCTCTGCTAAAGCCAACAACTCATTAAATTTTCTTCGTCGCAATATAAGGCCGGGGTCAGACGAACGACAAGGTCGCATTTACTACAATAAATGTTGCTGTCATAATACGTCTGACCCCTATTTATTACAATAGGGTCGTCGTCGCATTAAAAAAAATGAACGACGACAATTTCCGTCGTTGAGATAGATTTATTGTAATAAAGTTGAAAGTAATGCGGTGAAAACCCTGTGTGACCCCACCTCGTAATTAATTACGACATTGCATTACTATAGTCTGTATGCTGAAAATGATGTGCTAATCCCATCTCGTAATTAATTACGACATTGTATTTATTGTAGTAAATGCGAGGTTGTAATACGTGTGACCGCATGTCGTAATTAATTACGACAATAAATTTATTGTAATAAATGCAATGTCGTCGTTCGTATGACCCTGGCCTATATGTCAAAGACCACGTCATCAAGGACAAAGCCTATAAATCACTCGTTAGACCCATCCTGCAGTACTCCAACACAGTTTGGGACCCAGATTCAGCACTTCTATCAGCTAAACTGGAGAAAGTCCAACGACGCGCTGCAAGATTCACACTCAACAATTACCAACGCATATCTTCAGTTACCAGCATGCTTCAACAACTTGCATGGCCAACGCTTGCTGACAGACGAAAACATACTAGACTTTCCATGATGTTCAAGATCAACAATAACCTGGTTGCAATCGACAAGACAAAATATATCACCTCCAAGAACTACTCGTCACCAACCCGCACTGAAAACTCACAAGCCTTCATCGTGCCAACTTCTGAAAGAGACTATCACAAAACATCCTTTTTTCCAAAGAATATAAGAGACTGGAATACACTTCCTGAAAACATTGTCCAGTCATTTACTGTTGAGGCCTTCAAACAAGGACTTTCAACAATTTAGGCCTCAAGCCTGCATGCATCAATCCCATCCAATGTACCGTAGTCTTCAGAATTGAAGTTGGTACCAAACCGAAGAAGAAGAACCACTGTCCAATACTTCATTTACCAGGAGCTTACAATGAGATTTATCTCTGTCTGGTTGCACTGGACACTATACTTGAAGTATGTAGCATGCTATCAGACTCTGTTATGAGATCCCTAGCATATCCCTAGTATTCTACAACATTGTGAACTGGAGGTTTTGTATTGTGTAAGAGACTAGTAATGATAGATTATGATTGATTAAGACCAAATCACTGTGTATTAATATTTTTTGAATATGAATTGTTCATGATTTTGGTATTATACTTTGGCCAATTTTGTTGCCATCACATGGACAAACATTGTACATAAATTCATTTGAATATTTAGCAAGATTGGGTACATGGTTATGATTTGAAAAATACTGACTTATTTACTTCCCCGTATGGTCATACTGGTTTATGTGGGTTAATTGACTGCTTGCTGCATACTTCAAGATCTATAGAGTATAGTTAGATGTATAAGCTTAACTTTTTACAACATTTTGAAAGAAATATGAAAAAATAATACTGGTATTTCAAATAAAACAGTTTGTATCTTTCAAATGATATGCTTCTTACTTTGACAGACTAAGAACACATAAAAGAAACTTTTATAAATGTAAATGCTCAACACATACATGTTAACAGATAGACAGCCATATTGCTGACATGACCAATTGTATGACTCACAAGAACTCATAAGAACTGCCGATGTTTTGAATGACATTTCATAAATTGTTAAGAATTAAATCTGATTAAGTTTGGTTTAACACACATGCCTGTTATTTCTTTCTTTGCATTCATTGCGAAATATGATTTGCAATATCCATGACTGTGCACAAAATGCCTACTGAGTCCAATTGGTACAAACAAAATTACGTATTTGAATATAAAATTGTTTTGATAAAAAAATCTGTCAAAGTCTTAAACATATCCCTGGATCAAATTTTGTACAATATTGTATTCATTTAGTCTAATTTAGAATAGTTATGATGCTTAATGGTGTTACAGTACTTAGCTCAGTTTTGTTTATACGTTACATGGAATGTTTTGGAACCACTTGGTATCTATTGAAGCATCTTTTTACCACCCAAATAGGTCACAAACAGAGAGCATTTGTAAACATCATCAGATAAACAAAAATGCATGCTTCAATAGAAACCAGATGGTTCCAAAAATTTAAATTTCCATCATCCTGAAACTGTGTGTGTAAACAAGCCTGTCTGCACAATTGTGAGCCCTACGGTCAAATCTGTCTGCTGTCTGCTAAACAAGACTAGTCATATCTCTCATTCATTAAATCCAGTATAATAAATCTATACTCCACCGGAATCCAGTTTTTTATGGATCTTATATATAAACAAGTCAACTCCAGAATCAAACTTTTCACTGACGATAGACATTGTCAATTGTGACACATGACTGACGGGCAGATTTAGTCGGTCACTATTTACTTGAAGCTGCTTAAAGTCTTCCCTTGTCCTTGCCATACCCTTTCTTTCCTCATATATCATCATTACCCACTTTACAAAACATTATTTTAAGCCTTTGATGGTCATGATATATTATCACAAGTTCTGCTAAATTGACATTGTGATGTATTCCAAAAAACAGTTGACCAAATGCGATGTCATCATATCAAAATGAGTTGCAAAATCAGACAAATAATCTCATTGTGTACATAAACCAATGTAAAACCCTGCAACATACAAAATTTAATAGAAACCTTGTGGCTCCCACCCAAAGACCTAAAATTTGTTGATGTTAAAATTTTAATGCCAAATTACCTGAAAGCTGAAAATCTAGCATTGCAGGCTTGCCAGCCTTTGGAAATCTAAAAACGGGACACTTTGGGAACGTGTAGCGAGGCCCTCCATCAGAACCATGTTACTTTTTAATTTGAAAGATTTTTTGGGAAATAACATGACTTTTCTTTATTATTTTGGCTAAGAAAGGTACATAAAACATGGATAATTGATATATTCTGATCTGAAAAAAATGAAATTAGTTTCATCATGCTATTAATTGTATTTAATTTTTTTCTATTTTTGCAGTATGGAAATGAGGGACGTCCCACATTTTAAGGGTTTAAAAGTCTTAAATGCAGGTGGTTTATCGCAACATGCTTAGGCACCTGTCACATCCACTTAAAATATATCCACTAATTAGTGCTACAATGAGGCACTCGTGTCAAGTATATACCATTAAAGTCATTATGGACTTACGCAGCACTCAATATTGTGTCAAATTTCCCACACAAGTAGCCAAAATGTCCACCATCTTTACCTACTTTGGTGTTAGTTTGTACACTTTTATGATTCATTGGATTTGGGATAATATGAATTAAACTAACATTTAAAATCTAAACAGGATGTCTGCGAGGAAAATGAATCATTTTTAGCTGACTTGTCATGAGGTTGTCATCCCAACCACTGAAAGTTATATTTGCATGATTCTACGTAACTTGTCTGTGTAAAAAGCACAAGACTTTGCCAAACTTTGAGAAAAAATGGCATTTTAAGCTTAAAATCTTTAATGATAGATATAGGATATAAAAATAGACCCTGCCCTAGGCTGTTATAAACCCACTGTTATGTCTAGTTGTTTGGAAGATGAACTTGTGCCAAAACCCTATCCCGAACTTTCGCCAGTTCACTCTTTGCTTATCCCCTATAATTCTTCATTACTGACAGGCCATAAAAACTAGGTTTAAATAGTGTTACGTATATGCACATGGACACTATAATAAAACTAGCCACTGCCATTTTTAATTAAATAATGATTATATATATTTTCCTTGAGGATTTTTGTAAATGTTACATAAATTTGTACATAAGGATAATTTAAAATAAACTACCCTTTTGCCGTAAATTTTACTAACATTTACTTATTCAGAAAAAATCAAACTTACACAAAAGATAAACGATTACGTTTTTTATCTATTTTTAAACATTTTTGATAACAGATATTGTGAGTAGTTGAATGTGTAGCATAAATTCAAAAAATATCATGGATGAGCTTTTAAAATCTGAAATGTTATGATTTTGTCACCTCAATCATCCAGATCTTTTCCTAGTAACTACTCTTTCATAATTCCAATTCATACATAACAATACAACTATTGGAGCTGAAAATTGCTTAAAATTAGATTGGAAACTGTATACAAAACACAGTTTTGAGTAATTTTCTTTGAAAATAGGGGTCTTTGGAACTGACAAATTTTTGAAATGGTCATCTTGGAGAGCAGAATAGGAGGCTTGAAAAGAGGGTCAATGTAAGTGCCCCCCCTGCACTAAATTGGCGGGCCAAGTCACATTTAAAAAAGGGTATATAACTTAACACAACTGCAGCATGTGTATATGTGCACCAGTGTATATGGCACACATGTGAAAGGGATTATCTTAACTGATGGTCGAACAAAAGCATTACAATTGCCGCCTATTTAGTGATGAACAGAGTATAGCCAAATAGGAGATTAACAAATTAATTATCAGCCTTAACAGATAATGGTCAAACTGTAATCCTGACATTGGAAATTATGTCAAGTATTTCCGGTCAATTAGGATAACACAGTGTTAAGTTGTTCTGTGTTCTGTTATTCAGTGCTACAATTTATGACAGATCTTTTCATAGATTTGTTTTAGTGCGATCAATACTAATTTTGCTGGACTCAAAAACAAATAGGAATTTAAAGTAACGAGCATGCCAAACGTAAGGGAACAAAATATAAAATCAAAATCACTTTACTATATTTCACCCATTCCATTCAACAATTGACCTATTAACTAAGCGTACTGTACTTTGTATAGGATATGTATGACACAAATAACAGATATCTGGTCAAGTCAATACAAGGATGTCTGCCATTTTCATCATGATTGTAGCATTTAGTGTTGCTAATTTCAAATAGCCCATAGTTTTCATTCAACAAGCAACCTTGCACTGCAACATTTGGTACTATCCATTTTACATTGGTCAGTTCATTCAACAAGTGACCTAATAGGCAAGCATGTAATACCATTTCCTGTCCAGGATATGTCCAACACATGACAGCTACAGATATCTGCTGCACAATTCCGGTCAATGCAGCTGGCTCAAATAATTTCTGACTTCATATATAGGCCCGTTTAATGGCATCGTCAGCCATGGAGCTCAAATTGGGATAATCAATATTTCTGCATTATTACAAGATGCAATGCATCATCGGCAATACCTTAATATATCCCAAAGTTGTTGCCAATGCCAGAATAGTTTTTTGATTCAGCCCGATGCCTTTTACCAATTTGGATGTAACTTTGCAAACGAACATTCATCCAATAACCAAAAGCATGGTGTCATTTTAAAGCTTAATTTATAATCTTCCAGACGAGACCAAAAACTTAATTTTCATTTTGGGATCCTTAAGGTACCTTTCAATATGACGGGCCACGTGTGATGGCAAGTCCAGGATCTCCACTCTAAATTCATAACTTGATCACGTTTAATATACTTACAGATCTCAAATCTCATATACCAACCACCCTTTATCATAGAACTAGTGATTTTATGACCACATATGGAAACGATGAGGGCTATTATATTTCTTTGGTCCCTGGTTGGGCCAGAATGTTTCATTTCACCACATAAAAAGTGTTTTGTATAAAGGTGTCTGGTCCATGCGTACTGGTTAACACTTGTTGTGATCGCACAAGTGCAGCAACGCGCATGCGTATATACATGCAAAATAGTGTTTTGAATCATTTTCTTATTTTTCGAGAAAAATAGTTTGGTGGCCCCCACTTTTTTATTTTGTTAATACTTTTACGCAAATTTTGTGAAAAAACATTGACACAAAATTTCAGTGGGAACTTATTGAATCAACACTAAATAATGTCACTTTTCCTCATTTCCTATAGACTCCTGTACTAATTTTTCTCAAAAAGCTCCAACTGACTTTTACCAGCAAATTTCAGTCAAAATCCATCACAGACCAGATTTTAAGAGGGCAAAATGTTCATCAAAATAAGTTCTGGCAAAATTTAGCAAAAATAGATTGCAGAAAAATAAATAAGAAAATGGAATATTTAAAATATTAATTGCTCAATCAAATGATAGCATAACTACTGTGGGTCTCTCAAATTTGGTTTTCAGGTCCTTGCCAAACCTTGCTGTGTGTCTATTCTAATATTTCTGAACTTTATTTTACTCTATGTTAAGATTTATTTAATACGATGCTTGACTTAATTCTTATAATTATGGGTACCACATCAAGAAACCAAAGGCAGTGTGTTTCAGCTTACATGTCAATGATTACAGTTGACTTTTTCATACTAAACTACAACTTCATCTGGTCTCCATATGATATACCCATGTGAATAAAACAGGGACTAAAAGTCAAATTGATATCACAGAAAAAAAACATGTACTAGAATTAAAGAGACTTGGAAAAAGATATATGCATGACAGCTATAGATATGTACAAGCATATTCCGGTCAATGCAAAGATGTTTCCTGTGTAATAATTAATCTGTGTACTTGGTGTTTAGAAATTTCTGGAGCTTGTCACTAAACTAGGCCTCATTTCATCTCATTTCAGCTCAAAGTCAAAATAAAATCATGATTCAGGAAGATTTCAATACATGTTATTTCAAATACAGGAATGTATTACTGTAAACAGGAATATTTTCGCGAGCAGAATTTTCCACAAAACCAGACAATCACGACCTTTTCGCACATGTTAAATTAACGTTGTTAAGCTTCATTACGTAGACCTGCACATAAAATGAATGTTTTTGCAGGGTGTTATATTCGTGGTTAGATCTTGATTCGCAAAAATTAAACCCTCGCGAAAATAACCCTGTTTATAGTATTCAATGTGCTTTCATGTAAATATATACAAAGTCATCATTGTTATTCTTATTAGAACCACCATCCTGAAAAACGTTTCATAAAAGAAAGATTTCGGCTAAATCATTTTGAGTTTTGATTGTTATGTTTCATAAATTTCACTCAACAGAAAGCATATCCAAGTATACAATATGAAAGCTGGGTAGATGCAAAATTGCACTGATCCATGGCCAATCCTGGAAATAAAAATCCATCTATTTCCTAAAAATTTTGTTTTATTTCTGTCAATGCCATCAAAGTCTGACATATTTTTATGGAACTCTGACAATACACCTGTGTTTTCATGGGATTTTAGAACATAATGGGTGTGATGGTGCATGGATCAATTGCATCGTGATTCATCACATGCAAAATTCAAAGCAGAAAAAGAAATCCATGGAAATTTACCAGAAATAGAAATGTATACCCTGGATTTATACCTCTGTACACATTGGATAGGCAGAAGAAAATAGCACCCTACATCAAGATAACATCAAATGTATGTGTAATACTATGCAAAACACAACTTGCAAATTAGGATGACCATGCAGTGATGAACAAATTTAAAGCCAATTGGAAAAGCGCAGGACTCTGAATCAGAAGGTCACTTAACAAGTTTCATATAATTTGCTGCACTTCAGATTGAATTGAAGCAAAGATCGCTCCAAATATTCTTGGGTTTGTTTATTCAATAATAATAGCACTATAACATGCGCGAGTGACATTCACTCTTATTGATTAAATGTTATTATGTTGCCCAATGAGAGCGACATTCGCTCGCCGTTTTAGTGAATAAGTCAGAAATAATATCAAGAGCGAATGTCACTCGGCCGAGAGAATGTCTTTGGACACCAAGCCTAAACATGCACTGAAGATAACATTTGCTTATATTAAAGCTCAGTATATGAATGCATCTTGGGACAAAAATAAAATCCGCAGCCTAGAGTAACAAACATTTAATGCAAGTTCATAACACTTTTCGGGTGTCACATTGCTGTTGATTACCAATTGCAAACGAAGTTGCGTACGTCCCAATGTCCCATTCCTGACCCAACTTGTCTATACGCAGTGCATGTGTTTAGAAATCATGTTCTTGTCCGAAATTTATTTGAAATGATAAATAGATATTTTACAATTTGCAGAATACAATGAGATGCAAAGCATTTCACTCAACCACACCAATTTATGGTTAAACAAATGTATAGCAGTTGTAACAAGAAATCCTAACAAGCATCCCCTGAAGCAATCACCCACCCACCCAGACATGCATAACATAACTACCTGATAAGCACCCCTGAAGTGCTTGCCCAGATCCAGGCATGCATAACAAAACTACCTGATAAGCACCCCCTGACCCCTGAAGCACTTACTCATCCACCAAGACATGCATAATATAACTACCTGACAAGGACCCCCTGACCCCCTGAAGCATTTACCTACACACCCAGACATGCATAACAAAACTACCTGTGTGACATTTTCAACACTGATGATTAAAATATAGAGATTTGTGTTTTCAAATCAAAATGTCAAAGTTGATAACATTTACATTCAAATAATATTTATAGTGAGCTAAGGTAAGGCTATCTACATATTTTTCAACCCTCCGGCACATAACACCTCATTCCCCACCCATTCAGGTGTATCCTGATAATCTGTTATGGTCGCATGATGACTTAAATATACAGGTTTCAGCTCTGAAAATACATGTCATTGACAACTTAATGTGGAGATGAGACGATAGCTATATCAACATATCTTAAATCCCCATAACATTAATGTGGTCTGAATCACACATAGGTGATCTTTTTGGCCTCAAGTTGTCCCCAGTGTAATCATGTAACAATGCTATGTCATGTCACTGATTGATGGTCTGAGACAGTGGGTTGAAGATGCATACATGCCAATAATTATATCCACATGATTGAAATTCTTATCTAACATTAAAAAGGAAAGTTATGAATCATAATATGACTAAAGCTCTTACAATGTAATATCATTGACAGGGTGAGACGATAGCGTCATCATATCAATGTTTCAAATCCTCGTAACATTGATGTAGTCTGATTCAAACATCAGTGGTCTTTTTGGCCCAATGTTTTCAACTAAAGCATTGTATAGTTGACCTATGACCGTAATTGTTACTGTTTTACCCAGCAGGACGCCAACGCATCTTTCAGGAACTAAATTGTATGTTAGAAAATTTCCGCTCCATATGAATGATCGCATAGAAAGACAAAACGGGAGTTTAGAAAGAATAGTCCCTATATATACAAAGCAAGCTGTATGCACAGGCAAAACAATAACAAAGCCAACTGGTCTATATATGACATATAAACAAAACAGTGGCCCGTTGTTGCCTGATTGCCAATAATTGACCCGCAGGATTAAAATCCTTTACTAACATAAAAATGTTATAAATCACAACATCATGATCACAGCTTTTACAATGCAATGCAATGCAATGCTACTGACATAATGAACTGATGATCAACATATCTTAAATCCCCATAACATTAATGTGGTATGAATCACACATAGGTGATCTTTATGGCCTCAAGTTGTCCCTAGTGTAATCATGTAACAATGCTATGTCATGTCAATGATTGATGGCCTGAGACAGTGGTTTGTAGATGCCTATATGCCAATAATTAGCTCAACATGATTAAAATTCTAAATATGTTGTAAATCATAATATATTGGCTACAGTTCTTATAAGGCAATGCTACTGACATGATCAAGCTTTTTTTTTTTGCTCATGTTGTCCTCGGTGAAATCATGCAACAAAACAGTGTCATAGCATTGATTCATGGCATGGAGACAGTAGTTTATAGGTGCCTGGATGAAAATAATTATCTCAACATGATTGAAATCCTGTTCCAGCATAGAAAAACGTTGTGAATCACAACATATAATGATTCTACTTGTATGTATGCTGCACAAGGATTTATGCTTCAAGACCTTGTATTTGATAAGCAGCTCATGTCATCTATAAAAGTAGGCCTACCTGAAAATATTTTCAAAACTGCACACATTGCCAATATTCTTCACAATGAAACATGTTTCAGAACATCACATACCACATGCATGCTATCAAACCACAAATTATGTTCTTGATTTATAAAGCACCTCGATTTCTGACACATCACGCGATTGGTAAGTGCTAAGAAATTAAACCCATCTCAGAATGTTTTAAATCTGTTTACACTATTACGATGTTCTGAATCACATAATCCCATTGGCCTGTCTTTTCACAGATCCCCTGTCATCTAAGGTCATGTCTCATGTTTGATGTTAAAATCAAATTCAGTGGTACATTGCTTACAATTATCATGAAAAGGGAATATAATATGATTATTATTGTCAAGAAACACTAACCACACCATCATGTTTTAAAATCATGTCAAATAAAAGTTAGAGCTTTTGTCAAGAAGAGACATATATCAACATGTTTTAAAACTCCTTACATCAAATCCTCATACTGAGTCACTGATCTCTTTGGTCTAAGATTTTCTCAATGCGTGCAGACCTTAACACCCAATGTTGTATTTACGTGATTGATGACAGCAATACAAAGCCTAAATGTGATTCTACCTTTGAGAAATGATAAGCATATCAATATGTTGAACTTTACTGCAACATTGACATGTTGAGTCACACTAATCTTGTTGGTCTAAACTTTACCTTAACTATCCAAAATGGTTAAAGGTAGGTATTCTGATCTTATGAGAAATTTAATATATACATTTTTCAGATTGGAATGAAAGGTGATCACCTATGGCAAATGTGAAGTTTATTGTGCATATCTTAAGCCAAATTGATACTACAAGCAAAAATGTGTCTGTGGGTTACCCATAGAAAATTATGCAATATTTATTTTGGTTAGGGATCCTCTCCAAATTGTCCCTTTGAAATTAAAGGGACCCGTTAAGCCCCCTTTAAACATAATCCCTTAGGAATGTAATGTAATTCTTTATATTTTTACTTGAAAATTATGGAATCTCTTCTTTAAGACTTCCCGATATACCTGTAGAATTTATCACCCTAGAGGATTCCCATTTTCATTTTAACAATCAAAAACAATTTTAAAGGGACCTTAAAGGGACCTTAATTTCTAAAGGGACAATTTGGAGAGGATGCCTTACAAAGTCTTAGTCATTCACCACTATTTTGACCATATCTCTTAAACAAAAAATAAATATTGTGGTGAAAATTTGCAGGAGTTATGAAAAAATATGGGCTTCCTGTGTGATATCAAAGTCTCCAATTTGTTTTTATAAGTGGGGGGTCCAACGAGTGACCGGAATACATGCCTGTCCATATACGGAAATTTTAGATCTTAAACTTTGGTTTTAACATGTTGACCATCACTTAATTATGGTATTACGTGTTTTTTCCCACCCTAATTTCATTCAACAGGTTCTTTTAATATATATACAATGTGAATGTCTAATGTGATAATTGATTAATTCTTTCAGGAATATATAGCTAATATAGGGATTATCAAAGGATCCATGATTTAGCGGCTTAATCTTTCCTTTGGTTGGATTAAAAGGGATGAAATATACTTTATACAGTTATAGGCGTAAATGAATTCATTTATAAAAGTATTATTTACATTTCTATAAAAAAGTATTAAATATGATTGATGTTTTTCCTCTGAAATATCATGTGTTGAAATGGTGTCTTTCCTGAAGATCAAATGCTTACAAGAACTTTCAAAACTGTTGGTTACAGTTTCAATTTAATATTTTGATGCAGAAAGTCAAAAGAAGTATTTCATTACAGGGAAGAAAGATTTCAATAATAATTTCCCAAAGCAAGCATTTCTGATATCGATAATATCTTACAGACCTTCATCAAACTAAGCAATATTAAATGACTTCACTATCAATCACTCCAAGACAGTGTCCAGACAACCCTATTTCAATACTTCCTGTCACAATACAAACATGTATAAGAGTTGCCTGGACAGAAACCAAGGCAAATAAACAATCAATAAGTATGCTATGAAATTATAATCTTGCACTCTACGAATTGACTTAATATTACTTTCAGATGACACTAATCCAAAACCTGGACCAGATTCTTCTGTGCCCTCTATGGCTGTTTCTGCGATTAATAACAATCCCCAAATACTGACAACAGAAATCATCTTCTTGCTCTTAATGTACCCAGTTCACTAAGCTTTTAAACCACATCCTATCACTCAGATTTGATAAATACAAACAAAAATGTTACCTTAAAAAATTTCTGTCTACATATTTTTTGGCCATATTCTCTTATGCCAGTATAATTACATACTAAAGACCAATAATAACAAAGTGATGATAAAATTTCTATTAGATTTCCATATTACTCCAAATATTTCAAATGTCACAATTTCCTCTTATTCCTTCCAAGATCATTGTTCAGCATGGAATGGAAAGAGCCACAACAACCGAACAGACGGTCAAATTATAGGCATATGAAAGAGAGAACACCATCTGTCCTACCAGGTCACAGATATAGGTAATGGAAGCCAACACAGAAGTCAAAGGACATTGTGTGCTTTACTCCCTTTATCCCAAAACCTTTACCTCACCAAAATCATGGTATTTAGAATTTGGAAATACAAACCAAGACTGATGACCTATACCATAAGGCAACTTTTTATCCAATACTGTGGTGTTCTTAAAACCTTCATGAACAACAACTGTAAAATATTTAACATTATCTCTAATGACAAAATAACAAGATGGTTTTTTTTTTCAAATCCTGACCTCTTTGATACAAAACATCATGTACAAGTTGCCTAGAAGCAATCCGTTCACACATGACTTCACTTATTGGTTTCCTTGGAAACACCCTTAACAGGAAACCAATGGACAAATTTTGTATAGAAAAGGAAATGAATCCCATAATTCTTTCATTTCATAATCAAGATGTCAGACATGTTTTTGACACAAATGGAGAAAAAGATTTTGTCAAAATTATAAATATGAATCGCAGTGTTTACTATATTTTCATGAATTGCATTTCCCTGCACACTGCGTTGTTTAACTAGAGTGTAATGCATGCGACCATAAGCATTTTACAAATACTGGCAACCAATCAATTGTATACTGTAAATAGACCACTTGGCTTTCATGCAAATCAAGGTAGTAACCAACATAGGCTATAAAAACTCCATGGAAAAGATATTAGTTGCTGTTCCAGCAGAGTCCCATTCATCAACGATCCAAGCTACAAGTGCTAATATGTTTAATATGAAGACTGAAAATGAAGGTTTGCAGTATTTAAAAAAATATATCAAACTTCATGTATGAAAACCACTGGTGCATCCCGGGATGTGCGAAGGGAGCACATGCACCCAGGGGGTTTGTACAAAATCATATAACATCAGCATATTTTTATAAATCAGAGGTTCGCACCACTTATGGATACACCGATGAAAACAGTAGTTGAAAAGCATGACTGAAACTGCCTGAAAATGTGTGCTTCGCTATTCTTTTAGACAGAAATGTGCTTCAAACTGGATAAAACTGATAAATTGCCTGCAAATTCTCATGCCAGTGAAACATTAATTAATAACCAAGGTTTTTTTTCTACATGTGACTGTTTATCCTTGTCTAAACACTATTGTCATCATAAATATAAACATGTTGCAGATCACTTTTTTGTCAAAACCTCTACAAACATAATTATTTTCTTTTTCAGCCCATCCTTCATTAAATTAAAGTCTTGTAGTTTCAACTTGACCTGCCTGTGTTCACAATGAAATCATTATTCTGGAACTACACATACACAAAAATAGAAATCTAGTTTGATTGTCTTGGTATATTTATAGATTTATGTCACATGTTGTGGACAATATCACTGAAATTGCAACAACTTGAATTGTACACAAATGTACATAGTTAAAAAGTCAAGCATACTTCAATCTAAATATATTTGAGACTTCTCTAAAATTGAACTTTATTTATTATTGAACTTTATTGACCTGTAACAAGGGGGAGAGAATGTCTCTCTGTGATAGAGTCCTACATATGATTGAATGGGTCCTTGGTGAGCAAATGGGGATTAAAGCCTATTTTTACAATAAATTCAACTTCTGGTGTCTCCATTTTGTCGTGCTAGTATAAAACCAGTCATCCAAACCCTTGACTGTACTTAACCTAATGGTGATATCACTTACCAAAAATGGTTCTTTAAGGCTGGGGTAGACCTTCAAATGGCATAAATGGATTTTGTACTCTAACTTTCAAACTAATTGTATAAACCATATAAAAGTATACATTTTTAGAAGC
>JXSR01S004619.1:114234-131743 GCA_000969725.1 Ophiothrix spiculata
GGGAATAAATATGAAATGAACTCACACTAAATCATTTTGCTGATATAATATGCCCAAATATGGCCTATTCAAAATTATTTGCAGGGCACCTATCAGGTTCAATAAGTTTAAGATACTGATTAATACAATCTAGCTACGAGATAGGTGAGATTTATTCTTTTCACAAAGTAGCAATAATTCAAGAAAAAGAAATGTATATAACCAAATAAGGAGTATTTACAAGGCCCTGTCACATCCCATTGGTGAACAGATATTGAAAATATAAGCAGGTTGTGACATGTGGTTAGGCACTGTAAGATTGAAGCTGGGTCAATGTCCTACACATGACCACTTCAATTATTTTATCAGTCCTATCCTAGACAGGTGATTGGTTGACTGCCAATGAATAGTTTTCACTATGATTTGTATCAGAATGTTAACGATTTTTGCTAGTCCATGTTTCAGTCAAGATGTACTTTACACAAATAAAAGAAGAGATTATGTAATCTGCTATAATAGCAAATGATGTATCCCTATAATTGGCCTTAACTCTCAAATACTCCCCTTGACACATGTGCAAAGTAAGTATCAACAATGCTATTACTGAAGTCATTAAATTTCCTACAAATCAATAAATTTTGAATGCAACAAATGCGTAGAGTAAACAAGCATCTCACTTCATGCAGTACGAAAGACTTTCCTTTTGCAACCAATCAAGATATGCGCCATGCATTTTGTTACCGATGCATAGTCACACACACTCTCATCATATGCACCCTGCAGATTCGATTTGTAGGAAATTAATGATTCCAATGCTAGGAAGATAACAGGCTTACTTGAAAAGCAAAAGGCAGTGTACTGATTCCCTAGCTCACAAAAATATTACAATAGTGGAGTTTGGCCCAATCACCTTGAAAAAAGAGATGAGTACTTTAGCCCGTATACTGACCCATCCCCTTCTCTTCATTTCACCACAAAATTCAAATAGTCAACACACTGATACAGGCCACTGGTTGCAGGGGTCTTTATGAAGTCAGCCATTTAGTCATATGCTGAAGTTCGGTGATTTATTAAAATGGGAGTTGTGAATTAATCTTGCCTATGGGTGATATGACTAGAACTCATGCAAGCAAAACCTTCATCCGTTTGATAGAACAATTAACCGGTTTGCTTTTAATTAATGACCTGTCTTCATTGCTATACCCAGTCATCATATAAATCTTTCTTGTGAAATTATGTGAACTCAAGCAATTACTTGTTTTACCCTGAATGAATAACTTTCTGCAAAAATCTACAGCCATATTCTTTAAATGTACAATTAACATTGTGCTTCAAAATTATTCGCTATTAAATTTGGTGCTCACATAGGTCAGGATTTATAAACTTTTATACAGATTTTCGGTTGTAACCTTATGTAGTCTTTTGGTCTGTTAGGGATAACCCTAACCCTCCTTAGTTTAACAAAATCCAACAAGCAAAAATCAAGAAATTCACCTAAGTCTAAATACGTCATAGACCGGGGCTACAGATGGGCATGAAAGTGCTGCTATGGCAGGCCATACTCGGTGGCTTGCTATAACTAGCCCATCTAGATGAACCTCACAAGCGAGCGCCGTAGGCACAAGGTCCATCAACTTACACACCAAACCCCCTGTTGGGTTTCTCCTGTAGAAAATTGGTCAATTCTAGCTACACAAATAGAGGTATTATGTAATATATGGTTATATTTGACAGACTTGAATAATAGAAGAAATGCAAAGGTTTTTGGTTATCAAAAACTGCCCCTTCTTGAGTTACAGGCTGTTATCATATTTCACTTGCCTTGGATTTCCAAGGCAGGATTTGTTGTAAATTGATGGACCTCATGCTTCGCATTCGCTTGTGAGGTCCATCTGCCATAACTGGACATTGGGATGCGAGAGGTTGGGGTTTGAATCCCAGGGTAAATGGGAAATTTTAGTATGACGTATTCGGACTTGGATAGTTTTTAAGCGTTTGGGAGTTGGGGTTAAACTAGAACTAGTATCGTTCTCTGATTTCCCCATCCCAGTGTCAGTGAGCTATACAGCGAAGCCCGAGTGGCTAGACACTGTTTGAAATTGAGTGGGTGTAGGACAAGGCTAGGTTAGACCGAGACAACAACCAGAACATCAATCATTCCGAATGGGATGACAGGATGAGAAGACTTCCCCATATCCACCCGTATAACCACATTAATTATCTCAAATTTACAGACTTTGCAGGGAGAAGATAGAGGAATGATTTGAGCCAGTCAATAGCCTATTGTCCTCTCAAAAATGGTATATAAAACAAATATAAGTAAATAAATGTATAATATCAAAACCAGATGGATAATAGCACACAAATTTATATCTTGTGAGGTATGATGATTAAAACAACATATCAATTCAGTTCAATATTTAATAAAATGTTATGAAACTATTCATCACATTTGATCTTATCAGCTTCTTCATGACAGAATTATCCCAAATTATTATGAAATACAAATAATCTAGCTCAAATGAAAAATACTCTTTCAATATTTGACTTTTTAGGTTAGTGGGTAAATTATGATAGCCGATGATAGTTGCTAAGCCCTTCGGAAACTTGCTTTACTTAATTATGAGCAATTTGTCAAACGAGGCAGTTCTCTTACATATAGAATGTCTTTAAAAATATATGACATTTGAATAAAGATATTCAATCTAGAAAATAATATTTGTTTATGACAACATCATAAGTGTACAGGCTAATGATTTGAATTTGAAATTATATCTAAAGAAAAACAAAATATTGAATAATTTGTTCCTTTCGAGAATTCTTTATGAATTAGTATTCAAATATTGAATGCCTGAGAGTGCAATAGTACAAAATATATCATGAGGTCAAATTTGGACTTTTCCTACGCCGAGTGAAATGGATCAGTCCAAATTTGACCGAATGATATATTTTGTACTATTGCACGTACATAGGCATTCAATATTTGTTTTATATCATGATATTACCACATTTGTTTCATGCCGTGCAATGGAAAATAATTTTTGCACGGCTCAAATCACTGCAATCATGATATAATACCAATTATTCAAACCGATCAGTTTTCTATCTGGTTACAGTTAATTTACATTCAGGGTCTCTGCTTCATTAAATCTCACAAAGTGTTTAATAGTTGATAAAGATTTAAGTTTCCATGCTGAAGTTGACACTCTATCATGTGGTCTTATTTTGACAAAACCTTGAAAAATATTTATATAAAATGCCCGGGGGCCGCTCCAAAAATAAAGTGGTACTCATGCTCGTCAGAGCACCTCAAAATTGGACCTTTAATGGCGTAATTGTTGATAGCAAATTGCACCCCTAAATGGCCTAAGCTCAGTGAAGATGTTGAAAATCGCACCCGAATGGCGTAATGGTGTAAGTTTGTAATGACCATTTCCAAACAAATTAGGTACTAAAATTTATACAATTAAAGTTTTCTATTCATTTACAGGATGTCAGTACTTTTCTCTTGTTTTAAGAATTCTTTTTGCAAAACATGTACAGCACAAAACTCAGCTGAGCAATTCTGAAATAAAATTGACCCTTGGCGGCAAAGGTAGCCTGAATTTAGAACCCTAAATGGCACAACTTATGCTGAAAACTACCACTTTTTCAAAAAACGTAGAAGCCACCTGTGGTACAAAATCAGACCCATTTACGCCACTTTTTATGATGAGCATGAGTACCATTGCCATCTTGAGCGGTCCCCCCGGGATAAAATGCTACAACTAAAGTAAACCTTCAAACAGAACCTACAATGGCATCTAATGTAACTCCAACATATGTTTGAAATATCATTACTACATGAGTCGCATTCGAGTCCAGTGGAAACAGATATCAATTGGGGATAAGCAACTATTGTCTACAACAGTTTGATTAGGGTTAAAATCAACCATTTGGTCAATAAAATAGCTATTTTTCTTTACACACTTTTGATCTCCTTGAAGAATTTATTAATAGCAATTGCCCTTTTTTACATACTTCATATAATTAAAATCATGATCAGGGTTGGACATTAGCACCTACTCAAAAACCAATGACAGGTGATTTTGGTGCCGGATGTATTAATATAGAAAATGAGAAAGTTACCTACATACTTCAACCACAAAGTCACCCTGAACATTGTTCCCTTTCAATATCAAGATGAAACATATTTTAAGAATGTTAAAAATTGATCCAGAAAGGTTTCACAAAAATGCTCTTGACATCATCTAAAGCATTATGCTTCCCTACTAGGCTACCTTTGACCTTAATTCTTGTGATATTATTTTTCTAAATTGTTACAAACTCTAAATCTTTGAAAGAATAGTACCACTTTCTTCCATTCACATTAAAACCTTTATTAAATGTCACTCCATCCTTTCCAACATAACACAGGAACAATAACATTAAAACTCGAGGCGCTAACACAATTTGTCTCAAGGAAGCTCCCAAGTTTAGGCCTTGACAAAGGAAATGTTTAGTCTTCCACAAAGTGAACCAATTAGCTGACACAGGAAGTACAAACTTGTACAAAAGAGTGGCAATCACTTCAATTAAAAGGGGCCATTAAATATTGCACTTGGAGGTTGTGGTTAATTTACGCTTACTAGCGCAATATCCAGCTTGATCAAGTATTGAGACATGGGGATAATAACAGCTAAATAGCTCGTGTAGCTTGACCTTAGCAGGTCATGGGACTGAAAAACAAACCCTTTTTCTAAAGGCCAGGATTTTCCATTTTTGTGACTTATATTGAAAATCAGGAGGGGCGGAAGGAGATTTTTACAGAACCAAAGCTTTTTACATGCTGTTTTCGATGTCTGTAAATCAGGGAAGGTGTTTGTTGCCATACTGCTATTTCAAAACTTGATTGCAAAAAATATATTTTTGTATAAAGAAAACCTTCCATGTTTTAATAGGAGAACAGTTTGTCAAAACCACGTTCATAAACCAATTAGTCAATGCTAACTTCATACTTGGTTCATCAAAAAATGTAAAATCCTACGCATTTTCTAGGATACAGTATTCATTTTTATTAATCTTTGGCATTTATATGAATTTAGCCATTTAAGTTGCAGACGATAAGTTTTTATCTAAAATGTTCCTCAATTGATGCTAACCATGCATACATGAAACAAAGCAGATGAAAAATGTCTACATAGAATCCAGGAAATTTTAATGATATCTACTTGACATTGAGCCATTTGAGACTTGATATCAAAACTTATAGCATCTTTGTCCTTAATCTGACCTTACTGCCAAGCCTATTATATGCCCCAGGATAATATGTGAAAATCTACAAATTGTATAAAATACATGGAACCTCTCTGTTGTTTATAACCCATCTGCCTAAAATCTCAAGATTTCTCTAAATGTCCAAATCATTGCCACACAGAGGAATCATGTGCATATATAAGATAGCATTTTCTTCAAGAAAGTGATAGTAATTGAATAAAAGATACTGATGTTCCCTTCCTGACAAAAATGTTGACACCCATGCAAGGTTGTTACTCCTTTAGCCCATATCCACAAGGTTGCACAGGTTCCACCAGCTACGCTTAAGAAATATCTACATCACTGTATTCTTAATAGAGAGGCACTAGTCTAAATTTGCAACATTTGTGGCTAAGCCCAGATTCTTATTCTTCATACACTGGCAGCCATGGGTTTGAATCTCCTGAGAGGTGCATATAGTGTCCTTGTGCAAGATGCCGACTCTCATGTGCTCATTTCAACCCAGGTGTTAAATTGGTACAGGTATTCTTCAATACTAGGAAGGCACCATGCTTGCAGTGAAGAAGGGTATGGAAACCTCTCAACAATTAAAAATCAATACTGGAGTCAAAGAAGATATAATCAGAACCTTCCTATTGTGCCTTGCTTCCAATGGGATTTTTTGTGGCATCTTTAAGTGGAGCCTGCCTCAACTGCTTTCAAAAGAGATACAACATTCCAACCCCTTCATCTTGTATTTCAAGGTAACCAATTTAACCATCTAAAGCTGAAAAGGGGGACAACCTTTTTGTAAACCTGCCGATAATGTATAGGGAATTGTGACTAATTCTTAAAAACACCATCTATCAACAAATGCCAATTTAGTCTGTGTTAAAGACCTGTTCTTCAAATGAGGCAAGAAAATTTCACACTTCAGAGGAATTATTTCATTGGGTGATTGAAGAACAAATTCTCAAACTCTGTGGACCTATAACGCACATCTGGACTTATGAAATCTGGTAACATGTAGCAATTAAAACTTACAGATAAATAAATCATCTGTTATTGGAGATTCATAGGTACAGGTAGAAACTAACATGGGTGATGGTTAATACTTCTGTGCACAGGCTTTGAGTACCTCAGGAGTATTTCTGGATGAGCGACTTTGTCCAATTTTGTTACTTTGCCCCGCCTCCACCTTGCTTCAAAATGGGTACAGGACCAAATAAGTGAGTCAAGTTTGTCACCATTGAAAAGAAGATCATAACAAATCATGAGCTGTAGCCAGATGAACCACATACGAAAGTACTGAAGAGGTAGGCAAATTTCTGTAGCCAGAAGTTTACTTCATTGTCAATTTTTATTTTGCTATTTTAAAGCATACACAAATACATGTAACTATAAATAAAAAAAGGTGCAAATCATGTTGTGACAAAAACCTCACATCTTTTCTAGCTAAATAAAAAGAAGAGTACAACATAAATGCATGCTGAAAATTTCACTTGATTCTGACCATTCAATTTCAAGTTAAAAGCTTTTCAGCATTTCAAAAATGCTCATAAGCTACTGTGTTGTAACTACTGTAGGCCCAGACAGTATTTAGAAAATGAAACATTTTCACACTTTTCTTAAAAATGCAAGCACATTTGAAATGGCTTGGGTATTCTAATATATACCAATCAAGTCTTCTTACCAGCTGAAAAAGCTCAATTTGATTGAGGCTATCTTGACAAGGAAAAGTGTATAATGAATCACCCCTTTAACCCTTGACCTAAAATAAAAACCTAAATCAATATCAAATTAGATTTATCAAATTCATCTATCAGACCCTATTCCCCAGACCAAAATAACTATTAAATACTAAATTCATCTATCACACCCAACATCTAAATCCAATAAGTCTATTGCCGTACTTCAAAGTTTACGGTAACCTATGACACACAAAACCACAACAAATCAAGCTGACAGATGTAGCCAAAATGGGCTATCTCGTCCACCCAACGTTGTCAGCTTTAACTTCCTATGGTCAATAATGGATAGCCAGCATAAGGTGATAGGCTACAACCCTAGTGTCAATGCCTTGCACCAATTTACCATAACAGATCATATTACACCACTGTTGCTCAGCAATGCTTGTAATGGTACATTCAGAGCCCAGGGATTTGCAGGTTTTTTAAGGCGCCTCAAGTTTTTGACTTACTGATTTTTGGTCCAGTGCTGTTCTACCAGCCTAAAACAAAGCACAGTAGAATGATCTCCTGCAATTTGGCCAGAGATCAAGAAAGCATATTACCTAGGCATTTTGCTTAAATCCTAGAAAAATATCACACAATGTTCACTTAAAAAACAGAAACATAAGCTTTGATATATGGTTGCGTTGAACTCATGAATTGTGAGATCTGGGGCTATCGGATAAATTACATTGATTTCCTACAAGTGGCTGACATTTCCTGGACAGGAAAACTGACTTAAATGTGTTCTCTGTGCCACCTGAAATCGCTGAGTATTTTCATAGGTGTAAATCTCCGTTAAGCCTTATAACTGATTTAATTGAAATTTGTGAAATTGATTTTTTTACTTTCTATGTTATTTTAATAGTTGTCTGATTTTATCTCTCCTGTGATTTCATTTACAGCTTGTAATTTCTATATCCTATGTACCCCTCCCTCCTTTACTTGTATTGAAAGATTTACTTAATCAACATTATATGAAGAACTTGAACATTTTTATCCTCACAAACAATAAAGTGCCTGCGGTCAAAAGAGTTTGACTGCCCTTGCATTGCAACATTTCTCTTATCTTTAACATATTTCAGCTTACAGAATGTGCTGAGAGAACATTTTACCAAGCAGCATAGGGCCTCTTGAATTGTCAATGTTAACATATTCAGGATACAGAACTTTAAATGCTTCCTACAAATGCTTTATAGGTCAGATGTGAGGCCCTATGCTCTGCTATCATACAGATCAAACAGATGGCCATCAGTAAAAGTATACAGGACGGGACATGCCAATGACTGGAAGTAGGGTTTTCTAGCAGATAAACACAGATAGAAGTAGACTACACAATGAAGGGTTTGTAATTATTGCAATGCACACAGGGTTCGTGCACCTTGGAGCCTTTAAAATTCAAGGACTTTTCAATGACTTTCAAGGTCCAAAAGCATGATTTTCAAGGACTTACCACAGCATAATTTGCAGTATGCTGAACTCTTGTTCCTGCCGACATCAATCCACTCGCTGAATTTGGGATCAGTTAGCCATAAATTATCAATTTTCAAGGACTTTCAAGGACTCTGTGCAAATTTCCAGGACTTTCAAGGCCTTGAAAAGGTGTTTTCAAATTCAAGGATTTTCAAGGACTCTCAAGGACCGTACGAACCCTGTGCACAGGTATAGAGCATAGAGCTATAAACTGGAGAGGAGAAAGTAATATCTTGTGTACGCTACAGTTTAAATGACATCAGACACACTATGTATAACTGTTTCAAGATGCACTTCATATTGTAACATTTAGATGAATGATTTGCAGATCAAATTTCCAGAAAAGAATACAAGTACTGCTGAAATTTTCTTTTGAAATACAAACTAATAAATATCCAAGTTTTGATTCTTTTCCTTGAACTAAAGACTTCAGTATTGGTGGATGATCAAAAGAAAACCCTATTTTACAGGTATGATCCATCGAGATTCATTTTTGGAAAAATTATATCTTTTTAAAAAAAATTGAAAATATTTGTCATGTTTTCTGTGTGTGGCTATTTTACTTTTAGGCCTATTTTTACATTGACAAAAGAATGAGAAACAAAAATATTTTTTTAGAGTATCTAGGAAAGATAATACCAACCCAAAGCCTTTCTGTATAAATTAACGTCCCCCTATTGCCATCTACAGTTATTGATACAAAGCCTTCATTTCAATGACATCTTCCGATTTCATTAAGCCAAATGAAAAAAATAATTTGTCTCAAAGCTCAAGATTGGGTTAAAAATCAATACAGAATGTTAATTTTTATTTTTTTTATCTTTATTCCAAACTTATGTTTTCTAAAGTATATCAACTGTGAGTTTAAAGTTTTGAACTCCATTATATATGTTGACATTTCTTAAAAACCAAGCATACATTTACAGTTACAAAGTAAGTAAAGCTGTATTTTATTCCAATCATGTTCATGATTTTGTTTTTGGTCAGGAAAAGTATTATTTTCCAAACAAAAGTCTAGAAAAAGATCTAAAGTAAAAAAAATCTTGACATAAAAAAAATTACTGCATAACGGTTTTTTCCAGATCACCCAATTTTATAATCACGCCTGGCAGCTTTGAGAAACACTTTTGTTTTATTTGGCCTTATCAAAGGTTCAGTAATGTTGTGGTATATTTAATTAATTATTGCCAACAATATGTCTCAAATGTTAATATCTTGATAAGGGTAAATATATAAGCAAAACTGATTATATTAATTAGCATCAATTAGACATCGGGCCAACATCCTTGCGTTCACCTTGAGCTCAGACATCGGATTGCCATATACATCATCTCTTGATTACTTTAATAATAACTCTGAACATAAATAGATATCAATCTGCACCAGATGGGAATCTACTTTACATGTCTGGGAACATTCCGATAACATTAACTGACATAAACTGAGACAACATTCTTTAATGAATTAGTCTGGGTATTTAATGGTTGTTTTATTATTTATGTTAATGACATCCCAAATTCTGTTCCTGATTTGTCATTTATACTTTATGCAGATGATACTAGTGTATTCACCTCTCACAAGGACATTGACACACTTAATAATATTATGAATGATGGCATTGGTAAACTGAGTACATGGTTCAAATCTAATAAACTTTCGCTCAATCTTAAAAAAACAAATTATATGCTTTTTGGCACTCATCAAAAAACAAGTAAAATAACTGGCAATTTTAAACTTTCTATTGATTATTCAGAAATAAACAATGTGAAGTCTTTCAAGTTTTTTAGGGGTAACTATAGATCAAAATATAAACTGGAAAAATCACATCAATGAACTTTGTAAAAAATGTTCAAGTAGCATTGGAATCATGTATAAAGTAAAACATTTTCTTCCAGAATCTGCATTGTTAAGCCTGTACCTCACCATGATTGTATCACATTTCAACTATGGGATAACTTCTTGGTGCAGTGCAAACAAAACTGATAAAAATAAATTGCATATAATACAGAAAAGAGCTTTACGGGCCATCAGTAACAGTGATTACAGGAGCCCATCTAATCCACTATTTATAAAATATAATCAACTTAAAGTTTCAGATCTTTGTAAATTGCAAATTGGTACATTTATGTATAAATATAGTCATAGCTTATTACCAGATTCATTTAATAATATCTTTAAATCAAATTCAAATAACCATAATTATGGTACTAGAAATGCTAATAACTTTGAATTTCCTAAAGGCAAACTTGAATTTAGCAACAAATCAATTTCATACCAAGGAGTTAAGATCTGGAATAACATACCAAAGAAAATTAAAAGTAGTGATAATATTAAGTCTTTTAAACATTCTTATAAAAAATCTCTAATATCAGATTACCCAAAAATGGAAAATGATTCATAAAATATGTAAATATATATTTTCACCTTTTTTTCATTTTCATTATTTAAGTACAGTTGATGATTAATGAAGTACCTTTAATTGAAACTTCACATCCTTTCTCTCTACTCTGTGGCCATCGCATTGTGGATTGAGAGGATGGCACAGATCATATTTTCAATATTTAACATAACATTTGTAAATAATCAAAATGAAATAATCATAATGAAACATCCTGTCCTTTCTTTTGACTCTGTGGCCATCGCATTGTGGAATGAGAGGACAGTATGTTAAATTTATGATTCCTTGTAAATTAATCGTGTATAGCTTTCTAGATTTTTGGAGTCTGGGACCCGACAGGCTTAATGCTTATTTCCCAGTCCTCCTCCACAATGTTTGATACAGTTGATTGTACTATTTTTGATATGTTGTTACTGTAATTTTGCATATGTGGAAGAAATAAATTCTTATCTTATCTTATCTTATCTTATCTATGTTGAAGGTAGCAAAGCCAAGACACTATGGTACGTATGCACAAAATATAGGTGGAAGATTTCGGCCTCGTTGAAATATAAGTAAGGTCTAAGTCAAAATTACTACTGCAATAAAAGGACTTTATGAAGCTTTTTTTTAAATAGGTTTAAAATATTGTATTGAAGGTTCAGCAAAAAATCTTACTAACAACACAAAATATGACATCTTGGTTGAGGAAAATAGATTTCACTGTGAAACAAAATTTGACTTAAATCAGGTCTAACTTTAAACTTGGTCTAACTCTTCACCTCTTTTGTGCATACAGGTCTTAACATGGTTTCAGAGTAACTGTCGTTTGCGGCAGACGACGTTGCGGCAGAGGGCCAAGAATTTGAAATTTTGAGTTAACGTAATGTAGCAAGACACATTTGCATATTGCCGCAATGGTCTGTCGCAAGAAAAGTTGAATTTATTCCAACTCAAAATAATGTGTTGAGGTAATCAATATATCAGCTTGTCGTGCTTGCCGCAAAATTTTTCTCATGCGACAAGGTCAAGTGTGCGAACTTTAAATTTTTGAAGTCATGCTGGGCGTGCGACCACCACGACAGACACTCTGAAACCAGCTTTAGTGTTTGTCATTCAGAGTTGTTGTATTCATTTGCATATTTGTTGCGACAAAGCTGCATTCAAAAATTTACGATGGGCCACTGCAACCAAAACCACAGGGTAACTGATTTAAAACCTTACCTTGCCGTAAATTTTATCACAAAATACAAATTAAGACAAGGTTGAATTTGCACACATGAATATTTGATGTCATTGGAAATTATGACAATGGCGATTGATACTTTGAAAGCAGCATCAAGGTAGCCACTCTAAGGGGCGAAATAAACTCTGCCTCCACACAAATGTTTTGTTACTAAACATTTTGGTCGTGACGTAAAACTGATGTGTGACTCCAAATAAAATAACTTCAACAGTGATTTTAAACTTCACTGTAAATTGCACATGTATGTGTTTAATTGATTCAAGGTAAAGTCATTCAACCAACATCAAATGATTGTTACTGATCTAAATTTCTTATTCGATCAAATTTATGTGGTTTCATCATAACCAAATGTGTAGTAGCAAGTATTTGTGTGAAGGCTGAGTATAGTTCGTCCCTTTATGTTGCATGAGTTGACGCTGTTTCCAAATCCCATTATATAACCTACCTATTAATTTACATCAACCAATATCTTCAGATGACAAAATCACATCGGAAATTATTCACAATGGTCCTGTCAACCATCAATGTTTAAGGCCAACATGTGCCTAATGTACACAGCATTGGACAATACATTGATGTTAATTACAAGATTGTCAGAAGCATGTTCAAATTGTTAACCTTGCAGTGGTGTCCATAGGCATACATTCAGTATGCAAAACTGTTATACAGTAGGGTTTCTGTTGGCCCTATACATATTATACATGTATGACAGAGTCATAACCTTCAATTCTATTGAAACAATTATAATAATATGTGATTACTGTAGTTGTTTCAAATAAATTTCAGACATGAAAATTCTGAGCCTTGCAAAACAGAATTGTGTGTGCAATTCACACATGTACACACCTTTTTCCAGGCACATGCAATGTCACAGTACTGTGGATTACCGACTGGAAACGGTGATGCTTACTTTCCGATATCATGTGCTTGTCACAACTTCTGGATACGCAGTGGCTGCATTCAGATTGTCAGTTCGTGTCCAAAATTTACAATAATACCAGCATGCATTAACTTGCAAAGGAACAAATTACTTACGTTTTCAATAAACTGTGTGTTGGCTAACATAAGAAAATCATTAAATACATTGTGAACTCTTGAGTCTGTACTCTTGGCTTCGTTGACGAGACCATCGACTTGTTTCTCCAGGTCACTCGTCTTGGCTATCATCTTTTGGGAAAACTCTTGGAGGAAAAGTAGTAGCTGTAATGTAACAAAATGAAGAAAGGAAAGATTGTAAGATATAAAACAACACTTAAGAAGAGGTTTTTTTACATTTTTACAAAGTGCTTTCATATATGAACTTACATCCATAACCATCCCTGACTAAACTTGAATATTTATTGTAAACATGATAATTATTTGTAATTTTAATTAAATTATTGCTAGTGAGATAAATTAGTTCAATGGCAGTGTTTCTAGAAATAAATCACTGAATTCCAAAAACTCAACCCTTTTGGTTATAAATTATTGAGAGCTTAACATAGGAAAATGTAGACAAATTAATAGCAATGGTCTTGTCAAATGTTTAACCTACATTTCATTAATTTATCATTCTCAACTCACATCCCTTTAATCTCTATCTCATCTGATTCATCCCATGTTAATCTCTTAATCCCTAGTGGTAAGTGACAAATCCTTTAACATAGTGATTTAATTAATGATGTGCATACTTTAATCACAACTAAATTCAATGACCAACCAGAACCTCACGAAATATTTAATCAATTAATCCATGCTAGGCTCTAATTTGTCTGTCTATATGTAGCTAAAAGCTCTCTGATTTCTTGGAGGATTTCTTTCTATATCCAACCTGTTATCTCAAGTGACCACCTGAAATGACCAATATTGTATCATGCTTGATGCAAGTAAAATTGTACAAAAATAATGAAATATAATTGGAGCTGAAGTTGTTTGCACTCATGAGGCAAAGCTGAATTACGACTGCAGCACAAGATACATTTTTCTGAACAATACTTAGTTTTCAAGAAGAGAAAAGAAAATATAGGTCTTCATTTCTTGAAATTAAAGGAGCACTATATCACTTTCGAGTTTAGTAAAAAGTGTTATGAAGAGCTCAATTTCAAATATTCCTGTGTGATGGATTTACCACTTAAAGGTCCCATGAAATAAAAATTCAAGTTTGTTTTAAAATGAAGCTTAGTGGCCATTGAATACATAACAATATAGTTCATTATCATTTGGGGTTTTGTTTTAAGAAAAACAGATAATAATGATGCAACTTGTGACAAGTCTAGCAGGAGGGACAAAAACACGTTCAATATTATGCACCACTTTCTACATCAGACACCACTTTTTATGTCATAAGTGGTAATTGTTCAGAGTATTGGTCTATCAGTGAATCAGTGAATAGAATGAATAGAAATTCAAGATGACTGGTTTGAATCTATTCATGGTATACTTACTGATCAGATTGATAAATCAATATCATATCACCACTAATGGTGCGATTTGATATGTGTTCTTTTTTCGGGCCCTGTTTTTGCAATGGAATGTCCCACAGAGACTTGTATCAGAATAATCGTCCTATTTCGTAGGCCCTTTAAAAGATTTAAAAAAAGCTTTTGATCTATAAAATATATATTAAAAGGGAAATAACTTAATACAAAATCATTTGTTTGCCCATCACAGGTGGCGAAACAAGAAAACAAGATATTTATCAGATTTGAAACTAGAAGCACTGTTTTCACACCATTTTGTTTTCTAGAGAAAACATTAAATTTGGTAAGAAAGTGCAATTTTCTCAAATATTCCACTAATTCAGGGAAAACTACTGGTTAGTTATATTACTATAAACAAGTTCTATCAATTCATGTAAAAACCATACGGAAAGTGGTGGGAAGAATATATAGGCCAGTCCCTTTAAGGAGAGTTGTCGGAGCTCAGTTGAGCTCTTCAAGCAAGATGGTCTGTACTTAGCCTAAGTGTCCCACATCTGATTGTTTTTGTACTGCTACTTCTCAACCCAAATGTGCCATTTCTTAAAGTTTCCCATTACAAAATAGTTTTTTGGACACATACAGAGTGTATATGAGGACACCGCAACCTTGAAAATATACACTTGCATCGGAGACCACTGCACCAATGAAGCAGTTATGTGCTCAAAAATACACCTAAAAACAATCATATCATATCCTCATTTCAATAATTTATTTACAAAGTGAGTCTGCATTTTTGTTAAAGCTTGTTTTCCCTGTTCTGCCACCATGCATATGGTTAAACAGCCCTGGTCAGTACAAGTGGTCAGTTTTAATTTGCACTAAACTTTAACCGGTCATATCTCTTACTACTTCATGGTCAAAGGCACCATCAACAAGCTTTAGCAACAGAGTATAACGTCTGAAATACCGGTTATCCCTAGTTACCTGATTACTAGCTCATCTGCCTAAACCATCAGACAATTCTGACGATCACAATTAAGCTTAACTACAGCTGGCAAAATCCTTTCAAATACACACAGTTTGATTGCTTGTCATGGGTGTGGTGTGTCAGTGGCTTTAACTCATACAATGTCAAATATTTCTTAATTTTAATAGGATAAAACTGCAAAAAAATGACTCAATGGCATAAGTTCTGACTGTAGGATATTTATCAACACATGAGGGACTTGCACGGATTAGGCAGAAAATAAAGGATGACCAAAGCTTTTGTTTCTGGTCATTTTTAAATATTACTGTGTGACAGTTTTCTTACTACTGTGCCTCTCTATATTGCTAATCAGGGTTTGCCTTGAGTATTTAATATTGTGTAGCAATCAGTGCTACATACATGTACAATTCATTTTGTTTAGCAATCCATAAATTTTATGTAGCATTTTTTCACATAAATAATAATTTGCGGTCCCTGGATTGATCTGACCCTTTGTTGACCTTTGACCCCACTCATCATTGTGGACATCATCTATAGTATGTATCATTAAGCTTAATCTTACTTGACTAAACTTTCTAGCAAAATGACATAAATCAATGAATTATTATGTTAAAAGTATAACTACAAATGTATCATTACAACTTTTCCCGTATTTGTTTCACAATTGTCAATCATGAGGCCTAAACCAAAGAAAACAGACAATTTTCAAATAGGTTGTTATATTATTGCAACAGTGAAATTAGAAACGCTGTTCCTTCTTTGTTTTTGTTTGTTTTTTGATTTTGCTCTTTTTAAATTGGCTGACAAGTTGACAGACACATTTCATTGTGTGCAAGAAAGATGTATATGCAGCAGTTGCATTTGTTTTTTATAAATTTGCACTGCACACTGTATAAAAACTGTATCTGATTCTAGGGAGCACTGCTTACTACTTTTTCCCTCTGCAAACTTACTCCTGCATCTGACACAAGGGACCAGATATTACATCATTTAACCCTCCCACCACACCCTGTAAACTTACTCCTGCATCTGATGCAAGGGACCAGTTATTACTACTTTTTTCCTCCCATCACACCCATTTAAACTTACTCCTGCATCTGACGCAAGGGACCAGTTATTACTACTTTTCCGTATATCTGGTATCCTGAGTGGCTGTTCCCAGGTCTTTGGTGGTTGGTTAGCTGCATCTTGAGTGGTTCCATTAGCCTCATTGGCTCCAAAATTAGGTAAAGCTACAGCCTGGAATAAAAGAAGAGAAAAAATTGGTTAGTTCCTTGATTTAACTTATATTGATACCATATCTTCAGGTAAAAAAATGTTCTATGCAACTCAGCAAAGGCTTCACATGGTTCGATAAGTGAAACTACAATAAAAAAAAAATGTGCCTGCAAAAGGTTTCAGAGGGATTAAACTGTTTAAAACAATAATGTATATGCATCATATCCACTCGTCCTATCAAGTCGTCCATGAACACCCATGCACTTGTGGTTACTGAAAGTGTACAATCAGTTTATTTAAGGATATGACAATAGTTGAACTCATAAATTTTCATGTTAATTTTGGATCTTTTTGGCTATTTCCATGACAACAGTGATGGACACTGATACATTCTCCAGGATGGGTTACGGTATCTCTTCAATCAAATTAACAACATATGGACTGTCATTCATATTACTCACAAGATCAACCTATAAGATATTTGGTCAGTATGACAGTATACTTATTTATTTTTTCTTGCATGGTCCAAAAAATAAAGTCAACTATCTTTCAAGTTGTCCAAATCATAATTTTGATTCCTAATCCTACTCAAAAATGACCAAATCAAAGACAAATCAAAAGTTTTTTCTATATATTCTTTTATGAAAATTAAATATATAGCCTAAATCACAATTTTCATAGGACTTTGAATTTTCAAGTTAAAATTTGGGGTTTTCCTGAAACATATCTCTACCCCTGATACCTCCAACTCTCAATACTTGAGGCATTGGAAGTAACGTACAGACCCTGCAAATATGAAATATGCACTTAACCCTAACCCCACTGAATCTCACAATATCCCATTCCACAAAGTTGAGAAATTCT
>JXSR01S004620.1:31963-51117 GCA_000969725.1 Ophiothrix spiculata
ATAAACCATTTATGACCAAAATCGTATAGTATTGCTTTAAATACACGTCTATTCATACTTATCCATTGTGTTTCTTTTGTTCAAAGTTTGTTGCCCTGGCAGTTATTTTTGAGAAAGTGGTCTAGAGCCCGTTATCAAACAAAAGATTTTTATAACGGCCTGAGCAGTGAAGTGAGACAAGATGAAAAATTAGAAACACTTGATTCTAGTTTGACATATCAACAATAATCATGTAGTCCTTATTATGATGTGAGCGAATTGAATTGGTATTGCTTTAAATCAAGTATCGAATTAGATCTGAACCTGATTACAGCCTTTCATGCAACACTGGTTGAAAACAAAAGATGATAACATTTAACCAATCGAGCTCTATGTTCAAAACTATTTGTTTGCATCTTAAATACCATCAGGTAAAATCATGCTCACATTCTATTGAATAGCTATATTTAAATAGGAAATCACGACACTAATTTATCTCACTCATTTGCATGATAATTCATTGAGATGTTAAATACGCACACAACAATAAACATGGGCAACATGAAATAAAACAAAAAAACAAGGGAATCAATCATTAATTTTGAAACGCGATTCCGGCATATTAGAGATACAGCACAAGCCCATGGCTTTTGTTTCACCAACTTCAACTTCGGCCCCCCCCCCCCCGCAATTAGGAAAACTTTGTCTCATTTGCTCACTTATGATGAATGTGCTAGTAAAACCCAAGAAAAAAGGAGCTTTCAAAGCACTACAACCTCCTGTAACTTCCATATACAAGCTCCCATTAAGCGCTAGAGCCTATTTTTGAGAACCTTAGAGTTTTCTTAATATTTTTAATACAACAACCATGGGCATTAGAGTTATAATTTACCGGTGAATTTGATTTATATCAAACTTCAACACCCCTTACGTACAGTGAAATCTGAGCAAAATCCTAGGTATTTGGCTAAATTTCTGAATGAAAAATTTCCCATATCGCTATCCGTACTTTGTAGATCTCGCTAGACTCTATTTTTAGATTGCCATGGGTAATACAAAAATAAACACAGTAGGTCAAATGGTTCACTGGCGCTTTTATTTTGTTTACTGTCTTTGCCATGTCAATTCTCTGTTGAAACACCCCTATTATATTCTGAAAATGGTTAAGTCCAATCGTAGCTTAAGAAGCTGTGTGGGCATAGGTCAATTAACTATTATATAGGGGAATCAAAGTTGAATACATTCGTGAAAAGCAGTATATGCAGTGCCTTTCACATATGAGACAAATGTATGGTAAGGTTTCATAATAGGATGCCATAAATCTAAAATGCAGTACATTTTGTACACAATCAGCATAACCCAGTAAGTGTTTGTATCACCAGGAATGATGATATATCGTTATAGGAAGCAGAGCATGAAGGTCTGTTGGGCATTGACTGGTATGCATTTTGTATAGGACGGCAGCTGCTGCCACCTGACGTCTTTCGTAGAGCGAACAGATGTTAAGTTCTAGGCTTGCATCACACCAATAACTCGAAGTGCCTTTCTCTGGATCATGGATGGAATCTAGCAATCCGAGTGTTGTTGGGCTGGTACTCATCCAGGAAAGTGATGCGTATTCCATAACACTTCGAGCTTGTGCCTTACAGATGGTTGCTCTGCCTCTTTGGTCAAGTTTTTTGGCCACTCTTCTCAGGGCTCCGAGTCGTTGTCCAGCACGTGAGGCAATGTTGGAGATGTGCTTTGACCAGGTTAGTTTGCTATCAATGGAGATTCCTAAAATGTCCAGTTCATTCATCTGTGCCAAGGTCATATCACCAGAACTGCAGGTGAGGTCTGGTTGGATTTCTTTTCCTGGAGATAGTTATCGCCTTTCACTTTGTTGGTTTAAATGTGACCTTCCAGTGCTTGTCAGCCCAGATCCTATCCTCTCCAGATCTTTATTTAGATTTGCTGTAACAGCCACAGGATCATCAGTTGATTTGATTTCGCAGAGCAAGGTTGAATCATCTGCGTATAAATAGAGTTAATTTTCACACTCGTTGGTCAAATTATCGATGAAGATGGAGAAAAGGAGTGGTCCTAAAATTGATCCTCGAGGAACCGATGCGTTGATTGAGGTAGTCTCAGATGACTGGTCTGTCAAGACAACTTTGATGGAATGATCTGTCAAGTAGCTCTTGATCCAGGTAAGTAATTTTCCACGTACTCCCTTTGCAGTAAGTTTAGAGCATAGACCATTATGCCATACCTTGTCAAAAGCCGCTTTGATATCCAAGGCAATGAGGCACACATCATTCCCTTTATCCAAGGAGTTGGACCATTGTTGGGTGAGAATGGTTAGAGTGTCAGCCGTAAGGTATTGTGATGAGGTTTGAAGCCAAATCGCCAATCTGCGAGCAAGTCATTTCCCAAGAGGTACTCCATAACCTTGCTGATTATAGAAAGTAGTGAGATGGGGCGATACATGGATGGATTAGACTAAGAATCCCTCTTGTGGATAGGAATGACTCTGGCAACTTTCCATTGGCTTGGAAAGAGTCCCTAGTTGAAGCAAAACTGGAATAACAAAGGAAGTGGTCTTGCAAGTTCTATGCTACATTCTTTCAGGACTCTAGCAGGAATGTTGTCAGGGCCAGTTGCTTCATATGTATCAAGCTTCTGCAAAAGCCTCCTTACATCTTTGGTTTTTAAGGTAATACAGACCTGGTTGTCGAGAGCGGGCACTCAGGAGCGGACCCGTCTGCATTTTCATGTTGGCATTTAGCTGCAAAAGTCTTGCAGAACATTTGTGCCTTTTCTTTCACTGTGGTGAAGACCTGATGTTTGTCTTTAAGCACCGGGGTGTCAGCTGGTGGACTTTCCTGACAAGGTGTTGATAGTGTTCCACCACTTCTTGCTGCTTAGGCTACCATCAGAGAGTTCCTGTTTTCACTTTACATTATAGTCTCTCCTAGCTTCCTTTTCTCCTTGATTATATTCCTTTCTGGCAGCTCCAAACTTGGCTTTGTTTTCCTTAGTATTGGATTTTTCATCATTTTGAGCAAGCGGTGTTTCTTCCTTGCTGCTTTCCTACACTTGTCGTTGAACCAAACCTTGTCACCGGTTTTCCTGGACACAAGTTTTCCTGGTATAAAGATTTCCATAGCATCACTGATGATCATGTAGACATTTTGCAAGTTTCTTCTTTTGGATTTTCTGTGAGAAGATCACGAGACCAGTCAGCATATGCAAGAAACGCTCTCACTTCGGCTCCAAGAAGTCGGCTTTGTCATATTGCAAAACTTTCCGTTGGTATGGTTTGTCCCTATTCAGTTTAAGAAGGACATGATAATGGTCTGATGTTCCAAGCTTTGGGAATATCTGCAAGTACCATCGAGATCAGTCATCACCATGTCTAAGATCTCGTCTTCTCTGGTTGGTTCTCTGACAAGCTGTGTAAGGCCAAGGGTATTGCACATCTCCAAGTGCACGACGACCAGCAGCATCAGTTGTACGGCTGCCGAGCCATTCCTTGTGACAGACTTTGAAATCTCCAAGAAGGATGACTGATTGTGCACTGAGTGTAGACAATTTAGACAGAGTGGTGGTGTCTAGATAACTGATGCCATCGCAAATGGCACTGGGAAGGATGTACACTGCAGCTATCAGCACTTTCTGTGACATAAGAGATATAGAAACCACATAAACTCGAGGTCCACAGGATCAACGACGCAATCATGGAAAATGGCAACTCCTTCAAGACAGTAGACTGCTATACCTCCCCAGTTTCTTGCTAGGTATATCCCGTCGATAACCGAGGGAGTAGCCAGGGATGTTGATACAGTCAGCACCATCCTTCACCGATCCATCCAGAAATGTTTCCATAATGACAACTACAGATGGTTGGAGCTCATGGCATCAGTTGGAAAGCTCATCTATGTTGGAATGTAAATCCTTATGTCATCTCAAGTATGGTCAAGTCCAATTCCTTTAGTCGTTGGGCTTGGATACGTTGTTTCTGTGTTGATCCAAGCATCCTGGGACTCGTAATGGTTCGGGCATCCATATGGTAATGATAACCGCTTGGTGAAGGATTAGGTGATCGGTGTTATGACTTCATACCCACTACCCGAATCTGAGATACAAATTTAGGGTTTAGGAAACACAGGATAGTCACACAACCATCAAAGAATGATATATTGCAAATTAATTCACTCTCAATTTGAGCCATTTGTGTGTAAATTTAGAGCATTTCCATAAGTTTTTAATTCTAGGTGGAATCTAAGCTAGTCCAATTAACAGACTTTGCATTTTCAAACATTAGGCTCAATATATCTGGCACGTAAACTTGCCCAGCTGGTCTACATCAAATTTATATGTCTCCCCACTGGATTCTAGGAAACTGTAGTCTTTCTTTCTTATCTGCAAGTGTTTTGGGCCATTAGTTTGTGGGGCTGTGATTCTTAGGCTTGGCGTCAACAGACATTTGCTCGCCCGAGTGACATTCGCTCACCCAAAACAAAACTTCGCTTCAACGGGAAGCTACATTCGCTTAACAAATTTCATGATATTCGCTACACTTCAGATTGAATTGGAGCGAAGATTGCTCAGAACATTCTTGGATTTGTTTATTCAATAATCATTGCACCACATTATGCGCAAGTGACATTCACTTTCATTGATTGAAATGATGTTCGCTCAATGTGAGTGACATTCGCTCTTCGTTTTAGTGAATATGTCAGAGCGAATATCACGAATGAATGTAACTCTGCTGATGAGCGAATGTCTTTGGACGTCAAGCCTTAGGTGGCATATCTCCGCTGCCGTTACAGTCAACAGAATGGAATAAGACTTGACTTTAAAAACCAATTCAATTTGTTTTAATTCCTTTGTATAGCTATATAGGTCAATGCAAATAAAAGTTGTTTACCTTTTCTTGACCCAACAGGAATTTATGTTAATAGTTTTAAATTATATAAAAACAAGGCTGCATAGAAATGGTCCAATTTCTAAATATTTGACTATTTTGGAGCATATGTATACTGCAAAATATCCAGTTGGGTCAAGAGAAAACATATGGAAATTTATACTGCAAAAATCTCTGAAAAACCGAGTGTCTATTTGATTTGGACAAGCAATAGAAGTCTTAACAATAACATGCTTAATTAACAGACTTTGCATTTTTAAACATTAGGCTCAATATATCTGTCATAAACTTGCCAAACTGGTCTAGATCAAATGTATGTCTCCTCACTTGACTCTAGGAAACTGTAGTCTTTCTTTCTTGTCTGCAAGTGTCTTGGGCCACCTGGTTGTTATTCTAAGGTGGTATACCTCTGCTGCCGTTGGAGTCAACAGAATGGAATAAGACCCGTCTTTAAAATACAAACCAATTCAATTTGTTTCAATTCCTTTATATATAGCTAGGTCAATGCAAATAAAAGTGTCTTTCAACCTTAGTTTAGCAAAATATTGAACAGAAACATCAAACATTGAGGAAATATTAGAGCACTCATAGTCACCCCCACAGTACATAAGTTTCACACCAGCAACATCACAGTGAATGATAATGCCAAACTCAACAACTTTGTCTGACAGGAGAATTTAGAACTATTGTCTATCCAAACCAAGTAGACCTTAATTTTTTTTGTAAATATCAACTCTAAGAAAAGCTATGAAAGAAAAGTTGTTTATCTTCTCTTTGCCCAATAGGAATTTATGCTCATAATTTTAAATTCTATATAAAACAAGGCTGAAATGGTCCAATTTCTAAATATTTGACTATTTTGGAACATATGTATACTGCAAAATATCCAGTTGGGTCAAGAGAAAACATATGGAAATTTTTACTGCAAAAATCTCTGAAAAACCGATTGTCTATTTGATTTGGACAAGCAAAAGAAGTCTTAACATGCTTCATTAACAGACTTTGCATTTTCAAATATTAGGCTCAATATATCTGTCATAAACTTGCCCAACTGGTCTACATCAAATTTATATGTCTCCTGACTTGATTCTAGGAAACTGTAGTCTTTCTTTCTTGTCTGCAAGTGTCTTGGGCCACCTGATTGCGGGGCTGTGATTCTAAGGTGGCATAGTTCTGCTGCCGTTGGAGTCAACAGAATGGCATATGACTCGTCTTTAAGCCATAACCCAGCTAATGCCTTCTCCCACGTCTGTTTTCTACACTCCATGGTGTGCTGCTTATATTCCTGTACTGTTTTTACCACACTAGTAGCAAAGAAAATCTCCATGTTGGAATCATGTATCTGGAAAGAAAAAAGAAAACAAAAACAATTATGTTGCAATTGTATTTAGCTATGACAGTCTTATCTTCATTAATGGTCAATAAATACCTAAATGCTATAGCCCGTATTCCAGGAAGGTGTTTAGCTTAAACCATGGTTTTGACTCTCAACAACAGCATGGCTCATTGAACTGTTCTGCTTGAAAGCTGCAACAGTGCATATCATTCCTAGAGAGTTGATGTTGTTCAGTTAAACCCAAGCTGATTAAACCGTGGTTTAGCTAAACACTTTTCTGGAACACAAGCCTATAAGTAGATATCTTTACAGTGATGGACACAAGGCAGCTTTGGGGAGTGATCAAGCAATTTTAGGTATAGTTTCATGCATATTTATACAACCCATCCCTACATGAATGCACCCATAAACATGAATATTATGGTTTCTTGCATGCAATGAAAGATGTAGCGTGTATAAATTGTATTAGGCCGAAAATATAGTCGGCCTCCAAACAAAATTTTCGCTACCAAACATTTGGTCGTGACGTCACCAAATATTTGCAATCGAATTTATACTATAAACCGGTGTAATGAAATACAGCGTCCGTGTGACTGAGTGTCCTAGCTACTATTCAATTGTGTAGAACATACTTGTACATAATGAAAATAGTTAAAACCTATCTCACGGCAATCAAACTTAAAGTATATGAACCAGTAACAAACATTTGGTAATATGTATATGGCAATTCAATACATGTGCAATCTACCGCGAAATTTTATTTCGTCTTAACTCGGTGTTGAAGTTATTCATTTGGAGTGACTCGTCATTTTGACATCACGACCAAATGTTTGGTAGTGAAAATTTTGTTTGGAGGCCGACTATGTTTTCGGCCTTATACTGTTTTAATAAATTTAACAGAGTTGATTAGGTAAAACCTGGTCACATGATTTTTAATAGCTTCTAGTATATATAACCATATCCAGAAAAGCCCTAAACAGTACTCTTAAAAATACTATTTAGCACTTTTAGCGCTATATAGTACTTTTGAAAGTATAGGCCTGGCGTAATTTAAACTTAAACGCGATGCAACTTTCACATACAAATTTACAGGCGCATCAAACTTACACACACAAGCTATTACGAACATTACCCTATCACGCACTTTTTGTTGTAAGCATCGCGTTAGGATGATATTTAAATAGGATTAATAACTAAATCATACTTTTTGGTCATGTCAATATGATACAAATCTGAAATTAATCAATGCGGTATATCAAACAAATATATATACCGACTTTTTTCAGATCTGGATTAAAACTACAGGCCTTCAGTGACTAAAATTTTGCTATTTTACTTTGGGGCGGTGCATCTGCAGTAAAATGGCTCATAGTTTTAACCAGAGGTCTTCAAGTTAGTATATATTTGTAGACTATCTAATTGTGGACGAAACAGCATCCTCTAACAAATGCAATATTGGGGACTAATTGCTTGTGTGCATTTTATGCAATTTCTCACCTTTTACTCTTTTTGAGTCTAGATTTGAAATAACCGTAACTGGCAGAGTTTCTAATATGAAGAGGAAGATTGTTCCAGAGTTGAGGTGCGCAGACTTCAAAACACCTTTCGCCGTAAGTAACTGTTTGACGTGGTACACAATTTTGGTACCCGGGAAAAATTGCACAGATAAAAGTGCAAACCAGGTGCCCCTTTCCAGGCATAGTCATTCTGGAGTTGTCTAGTTTAATGCTGTTTTCCAGAAATGTCATTTTTATCGCATTACTTTATACTTTAGGTTTAGGAAATAATGTTCAAAAACAATAAGAACTTACTTGGAAATCAGGAATACAGACATATGATGTGTATTCACTTTCCTTGAAATGGGCTGCAATTTTCTCACTGGTCATTCCTTTTAGCATCTTCGAATCATACGTAATCCCGATCTTGCAATTCCCATTCCAGCCTGGTGAATTTCCCCCTACATTAGTTACAAGAACACAGTCATCGTAGGGTATCGGTAGTTCTTCACAAAGTAACTGACAGATGTGTGACAATGCAAGTCTCCCGGTCTGGTTGAAAAGAGATGGCTTCGCGAGGAATGCTGCTTGAATTGCGTTACGCCTGGCACCCAAGTTCTTCTTCTGAAGCAAGCCACTATACTTTTCATTGTCTCTCCAATTCTTCACTGGAAAAAACAAAAATAAATAAAGAATAAAATGTACGTACCGGTACTTTATTTATTTATAATCAATGTTCTTGTTCAACAGGGGCCCCTTGTCGATATGCATTATATGTAATAGCATGATAGTCAATATTTTTTGCATCGCAGGAGAATTATGTAGGCTATGTGCTCAAACTCAAAACCCAGGATTTTTTTAGATGTAGGTATTTTTGGAATCCTTACCCCCACACTGAAAATGTTAATTCGTCATGAAAAGGGTCTTATTTGACAAATTTGTAATTAGTCATGTACATGAATTTTTTGATGAATCACAAAAATAAATCTTAAAATGTGTTTATCATAATCGATGAACTATTTTTTAGCATTTCACACTGATTTTCACTATAATTTTTTTTTAATGTCTTGGGGATTTTTATTTTTATGAATTGCATGACGAATTGATGAATGACGAATTTGCTGTTAATTTGTCATTTTCAGTGCAAGACAAAGTTATTTGACAAATTTATGTCAATAACTAATTTATAATTTGTCATTTAATTTGTCACTCTGACAAAAGTAGTCATTTAATTTGTCATATAACTTTGTCATGCACCAAAAATGACAAATTAATCCAAAATTAATAGAAATTTGTCATTTAATAATTCGTCATGCAATTCATAAAAATAAAAATTCCCAAGACATTAAAAAAAAATTACAGTGAAAATCAATGTGAAATGCTAAAAAATAGTTCATCGATCATTTTAGGATTTATTTTTGTGATTCATCAAAAAATTCATGTGCATGACTAATTCTAAATTTGTCAAATAAGACCCTTTTCATGACGAATTAACATTTTCAGTGCAGAGATGTTCAAATCAGGTTATAAGCCTATGTTGACCAGTGGTGTGTGTTGCCAGGAGGGGCGCTTTTTCAAAATGGTCATCAAAATAGTACATTTTCATCATAAATTACTAAAAAAGCAACATCTAAACAACTTTATATCCAAATTTATTTTTGAAAAACCACTTTCCCGTCCAAAACTTTTAATAATCTTTACACTATATAGGTACACTTATTTCATCATCTTGAAATTATTTCGTCATTTAGGAGTAGTGTGGCACACTGGTAGAGCTCTCTCTTCGGGTGCTGTAGGTCCTGGGTTCAATTCCTTGCAAGGGCATAGGGATTTTTCTTTGACTTATTCTGTTCAGTATCATAAATGGCACTGTGCCAAGGCTGGGTTGGTGAAGTACTGTTAATACTTCCCTTTCACCAATGCAGCTAGCCAGTAGTTGTACGTGAATTTGGTTTACCGATTCCATACCCGTCTTGGTAGGTTTCCTCCGGGTACTTTAGGTTCCTCCTACATCTAAAAATCAAGACTTCTCCCCCATTAATTCCATGTCGATCTCCCGGTCAGTTGTGTGATTGGTGTCTGTAACTTCAAGCAACCCAGGATACTCTCCTGTGGAGCGCTGCAGCTGACACACAGTTAATCATGAAAAGATAAATAGTTTCCACTGCCTTTGCGGGGACTCGAACCATGGATTATGGCGGGGTTAGTCATGCATTACGAAGCGAGGGATTTACTGCTGTGCTATCAAGGCAGCGTTGGGATCGTGAACTGAAATCTTAAACATAAACATTAGAATGCCATATTTTTCTTTTGTTTACATAAAAATTGCAATTTTTGCCTCATTGGAATGCTCAATTTGTAAGTAAATTATGCGAATGTGTATATCAGACAAAATGTAGATAATGTAGATACTTAAAACAAGCAATTCACAGCTCAAACAGAGCGAACTCAGAGTCGTAATTCACGTCCAGATTTTCGGGCAAAACAACGGGGGTTTGTTACATTATCATTCAAAATCAACTCTGCATATTTATTAAATATTGTTTGTAATTCAATAAGAAGTATCAAGCCTACAATCTGTAAAAATTTGAAACCAGTCGAATTGTTCGAACATTATGAAATTAAGATGTTTCGGCGAAAAAGGTTCAACTTTTTCGAAGTAGTCTTTAGGCGTCATTTTGACCTTGATAATGGATGTGAAATCACTAGTAAAGTTTCATGAATAAACTAGAGACTCTATATAATCATATTATGTACGCCAAAAATTGTGATATTCTGATAGGTGTAAGTAGGTAAAAACTTGCAGTAAACATGACATTCAGCTGAGCGAGACGTTTTTAGGGACTGTAGCCTTAAGCGTGTTGAAACCCTATGACATTATTTCAAATAGTTTCAACCGTCAAGAAAAGACTATTTACGGGCTTTAAAAAGACTATTTATTGGTTTTGAAAGACTATTTACGGGTTTTCTGTGCAATGTATAGCTGCGTCATTTTCACGCACGGACTTAAATACGCGCGCAACAAACTTAGACACGCAAGCCAATTTTTTTATATTAAATTGGGCCATTTGGCAAGTAAAAAATACATTATCTAAAATTTATAAATACAGTATATAAAACAAATATATACTGACATTTTTCAGATCTCTGGATTAAAACTATGGTCCTTCAGTGACTAAAATTTAGCTATTTTACTTCGGGGCTACGCACCTCAGTAAAATAGCTAAATTTTAGTCACTTCAGGCCCATAGTTTTAACCAGAGATCTTCAAGTCAGTATATATTTGTAAATTGTATACTATTTATAGTAGATAGCACATGTGATATCAATCATTAAGAGATTCAAGTATTTGTTGCTATCTACTGTAGACAGCACATGTTATATCATTATGAGATTCAAGTATTTGATGCTATCTACAACGGTAGATAGCACAGTGATATCATTAAAAGATTAAAGTATTTGATGCTATTGTAGATGTAGCACATGTGATATCAATAAGAGATACAAGTATTTGATGTTATATACCGCATTGATTAATCTTACAGAGTTGATTAGCGAATAAAACATGATCACATGATTTCAAATATCAAATATATAACCATATCAAGAAAAGTATTAAATAGTACTTTTGGAAGACTATTCAGAACTTTCAGAAATACTATTTAGCAGCGGCATAGCGATGGTGTCTGGCGCCCGGGGCAAGAAGTGAAACTGGCGCCACCAACCCCCCCCCCCCCTTGAAAAGGTACGCCCCAAAAAATTCCAACAGCTTTGAAAAACTCCTTTTTTTTTGCTAAAATGGGGAAAATTTGCCTAAAAGCGTGCAAATTTTTTTGTGTTTTTGCAGTAATATTTTGTTTATTTATGCTAAAAAGTACCGACATCGTAAGGGGAAAAAATAGGCACAAATTGGCTAATTTCAGCAGTATGTCCCTGTTTTTGGTCCAATTATTTTTCATGTAGTGGCGATTTGGCGCCCCCCTAGATGTGGCGCCCGGGGCAACTTGCCCCCCTTGCCCTCCCCTAGCTACGCTGCTGCTATTTAGCACTGACAACATTTACCTTATGTGCAAAGGAACTTTTAAGCACCAAACTACGTGCACATCAAACTTGCATGCACAAACTATTGCGCGCAATTACCTACGCACACATTGCTTGTAAGCATTACTTGATTGCATTATTTTAAAGGATTTTTTTATATTAAATTGGACTTTTTGGCACATAAATATTACATAAAAACAAAAATATATTATTGCAGCAAAATACTGACTTTTTCAGATCTCTGGATTATAGGAGCATGGTCCGATTGCCTCAAATTTTCGAACTTTTTGAGATTTTGGTACCAAACTTGTCACCCAACTGTATCCCATGTGAAATTTCACGACTGAATTACGTTTCTTTTGGAGACATACATAAAAATGTGTCTAATTATGGCAACCATAATTAATTTTACACAGTAACATATATGCGGCTCTGAAATACAAAATTGTTCATAAAATCAAAATGGTTTAACTGATGGGAGCTGAAATTTGAAACTTAATATTTTTGAGTTATCATCTTTCATATGACATGTATTAAAAAACTTAATTTTGAAAAACCTCCTTTAAAACTATGATCCTTCAGTGACTAAAATTTTGCTATTCAACTTCCGGGTATGAAGCCCTGAAGTAAAATAGCAATTTCTGTCACTTCAGGTTCATAGTTTTAACTAGAGATCTTCAAGTCAGTATATATGTATACTATCTAATATAGACGGCACAGTGATATCAAGAGATTCAAGTATTTGATGTTAGCTACTCATGTGAAATCTAGATTTAGAATCTGGGACCCGACAGGTTTTATGCTTATTCAAAGTCGCCCTTGAATAATTCATGAGACTTAATTTAATGTAGGTTCTTTCTATTATGTAAAATTGATAAAATGTCACATTAAAGTTATAATGCATTACCTTTGTCTAACTAAGTCTTTTTTGTAACATGTCTAATCAATGGTGGGGGAGTTGTTGTTGTAACCCCTCTAAATATTTGGAACTGAACCTCCTATGAACTTGGTTTTGCTACCAATAGATAGTCTCCTATTCAACGATACCAAGATAACTTAAATCGGCCAATTATGACATCATAAAGTATTTCCAGATCGAAAAAAGCAGGATTTTATCAAAATGGCCACCAAATCAAAATTTTGCTATAAAAGTTCTAAATATTGGATTTTCATCAGGTTTTTATGATAATAAGTGAAGGGAAGCAAGACTCTGTGGTAAAATTTCCTGAATTCAGGCAATTTCCTGCAAATTTGCATCCCTGTAACATTTTATCCAGGATATACATGTAGGAATTTTTAGGCATTTCCTGCTTTTAATTTCACAGTGCTATATGGTGGAAATTTTAAACATTGTGAGTGGTGCCCTGGTAAAATGAGCGGAAAGTCGTGATTTTCAAAATTGAGTTTATGACATATTTTAATTCTCTATAAATAAATCTCAGCTTTCAAATGATATATACAGGCCTGGATATATAATATGTCATACTTTCTTTCTACAATTTTTATTTAAATATCAAAATACAAGGCAGCCAACTCAATATCTGACAGTAAAAAAACTGTCACAAATCAATTTTAAAGTTACTGATTACTAGTGTATGATCAACTACACGTGAATAATTATTGCACTTCTTGGCCTTTTCACATTCAAAACACAAGGTATAGAGGTTAACACTTATGCAATAATGCGTTTTATGTCAAAAAAAAACAAAATTTGAAAAGTTTACACCATATTTTTACTTAAGCAGCCAATTTATTCAGAATCTTCAATCACAACCTTCCACTCATTTGCGAGAGCACCACTCATTTTATCACAACACCAGAATTGAAAACATACCTTGGAATTTTCAAACGAGATCGTTTGTTTTCATCAGTGAGATGAGACTTTATCATTCAGTAGATACAAATACTGTAATATCATTGGTCAATTGTCATTTTCAAGCAATAAAAGATATTTTCGTATTACCCTGTTAAATTTGCCAGAAGGGTAATACGAAATTTCGTATTACACAGCTCTGTTACAATAATTAATTTGCGCGCACCGTTAAATAACTACGCAATACGAACTAGGCGTATGTTATGTTGTCGGTGTAAGAGATGGATCAAAATACCGGTGCTCCAGTGAAATCGGAAATTTACTACGGTAACTTGTTGAAAATGGACTCGATTGTCAACAAACAAATGAGCCCAAAACACCGGGCGTTTTGTCTGTATTCTCGTAAAGAAATACAGAGATAGAAGCAGGAATCTGTTCCAATAGTTAATAAGAAAGCAATCCGTGCGTTTCTTTAATATTTGCATGAAATGTGACGATGGCCAAAAATGATGGCCAAGCCCAAGTTCCGAAATTTACACTCGAAGGAGTTTCAGTGCCAGAAATATCAAGTAAGCTTATGTTGTAATATATTTATTTTTTTGTTTCTACTCATGTGAACTGAATGATAAATTCGTTATCCCCTGTTTGTTCTTATGCAATACGTAAAAATATTAATGGTTTGGGTTCGTATCACACTTGGCTTTCAGCCTCGTATGATACGAACCCAAACCATTAATATTTTCTCGTATTGCATGAACAAACAGGGGATAACTAATAGACTCAGATCATGAACTTAGGGAAATTGGGCACTTGACCTAAACACAGCTATATTGTCATGGGAAATGAGCTGATACATTATTTAAGGGCACTGAGATTTGTTGCAGCACAGAAAAAAAATCTAGCTGGTTATACCTACCTAAAATTCTTATCATTTAGACAAATAAATTGTGTTTTTACAAAATCATTGATTTGGGCACCTACAACTTTGTATGTATCTGTGTGTTTGCACATAAAATAATAGCAGACTCAGTTTGTGGTGTGTTGCCCTTCATAAATATTTACTGTATGCTCTGGGGTTTGAACCCCACCCTTTATATATCTATACTCCACCCCTTTTATGGAGATACCATTTATTATACTGAAAATTCTCTGAACCTACCTTTTTTTAGAAATTTCTTAGACTTTTTCATTCTTATAGGGTACTGAATTCGTCGCACTTTAGTTCATTGATTAAGCCTAGCTCAGCAATGTAGAATGATGACAGCATCACAGTGTTCGAAATAAGGGTTTTGATCTCAGAGTTTCTCAACATAACTTTTAATTTTAGTTCAAAAGGGCAAGCAACTCCACCATATTCATTTTAAATCCACCCTTTTTATTAAGGCACCCTTTATACTAAAAATTCTCTGAACCCCACCCTTTTGACAATTTCGGGATTTTGGCAGATGATCTACTGTTTCTAAAGTATGGGGTGCATACAGTGTATTTTAATAGCAAAATCTTAAAAGATTGGTGATTTTACCCCAGTTTACCCTACTGTATATGTAAAACCAGAAGAACTGACTTTTCTCACCTTCTCCAAGCTTCAAACCTGATCCACTTCCTGAAGATGCACACTGTTTCCACTGTCCATCATCTGCCAGTTCCAGATCTCTAAATGCGTCTTTGATGAATGAAACCAGCTGCTGCACTGATTCTGTGCTCGCGAGTTCCTCTTGTAAAGCTGGCCTCTCATATTGCCCCCATATCGACTCCACGATGAAAACTTCGGTATCCTTATTCATGCGCTGTATTGCTTTAGGCATCGGTTTGTCTTTTGCCCCATACAATAATTTAAATTGTATCGGGGATTTGGACACTTTTCTCTGTTAAGGAAAAGAAACGCTGAATTACAAAATTGTAAATGTCTCGCCTACAAGTAGCACTGTATGCATGACACGCTATACATGTATGCTTGGTCTAGAAAATTAAAATATTGTCAAAAGGATGGGATTTAAGGTGTAGGATCCTATTTCAGCAATATTTACTTTAAATGATTGACCTTAGACCTCTGAAATGCATTTTGTGAAATTTCAACCTTAGTTTGCTTCTTGTTTTCTCTTGAGAGGCAAAAGAAAGTATGCAACCTTGCAATGCAAATACTGGAGTAGCAGAGATGTATTAGGCATATTCACAAGAGAATACCAATATCATAGCAGACTATGGAAAACACATTTTTCCATATATTTTTTCTTTGGCATTTACATTTGACACGTTTTGTTGTTTAAAATTAACATATTTGTAGAAGACTGAAGTTGGCAAAGTTTGAGCCATAAATATGTTATGGTTTTCAAGTTATGGGACATGCTAACATGTGAATGTTACATTGTTTGATGGACACCAATTCCCATTTTTGTCCATCAAACATAACATTCACCTGAAAAACACCATTTTGTTTGTAAAAACAGAAATATACTTAATTGAGATATCAGTCTGGAAATTGGTTTTAAATGATTAATTTTGTTGATATATACATAATCAACATTACTTATGTAGTCAAATTCATTTTCAAAAAGGTGGATAAAAATCATCATCTTGACTGCTAATGTTACATTTTGATGGCCAAGCACTGTCCATCCAAAATGTGGATTTTGCAATGATCAGTGCTAATTTTTTAAAAATGCAAGCATTAATAAAGTAAATTTTAAATATGTATTTTGATGTCACTGTGTCCATGTTAAAGACTATATTGGACACTGATCAAGTATTATGCTTCAAATCACTTCAAATCTTGTTTTTCATGCAAAAATGGGAATAAATGGCACCCTCTATTGTGAGATATGCCATTAGGCAGGTTGTATTGGGCTGGAGTATGAGTTTGACATTTAGAAGAAAACTCATAATTAGAAGTATTCCCTATCTACCTATCAACCAGAAAACATACCAGGAAGATATATCTTTACAGCAAGGGAGATATGAACAGCATTCATTCTGAGTTGACAAATTTTCAGTCTGTTTTCTTCTCCAAAGATCCCGACAATCAAAAGGTTCAAGAAAATTGGATGTGTTTATGTCGGAAATAAACAGACTTGTTGAGAAGCACATACCCTCCAAAATGTCAACCTTACCCTGTCCATAACTGGTGAAGTAAGAAGAATATCCAAAAAGAAGCAAAGACTTTATAATAGAGCTAAGATGTAATGATAGGTTGAAATATCGTGAATTCCAAAAGCAGCAACAGAAAAGATGCAGGCAGATATATTGGCGTTTCCAAAACAGCATGTTCAGCGATTCCACCGATTCATCAAATAAATCCTTCTGGAAGTTTGTGAATGCTAAGCAGGAGCGTCAATCCATCTCATCCTTGAAATCAGGAAATAAAATCATCTTTGACAGCAAAGGAAAAGCCTCGGTATTCAACAACCAATTCAGTTCGGTTTACTTTATTAATGACCTGCCATCTGGTGTCACCTCAAAGCTCCGTCTTTTTGCAGAAGACTGTCTAATCTAATTATAGGACAATCAACTCCACCGAAGACAGCATTGTGCTCCAGCAAGATCTCGACCAACTCCATTAATGATCTCTTAAATGGCAAATGCTCTTCAACACGGATAAGAGTCATCTGCTGCGTCAACATCATCGACAGGCAGTACCACCTAGGTGACGTCCAGTTGACTACAGTATCCAAATATCCTATAAGGCTTAACATTCTCCTCCAACATGTCATGGCAAAAGTAACTCGACAAAGTTACCAACAAGGCAAACAGAATGCTTGGACTCCTGAACCGCAACTTGCGCAACTGTTCTCAGAGGTTCCGAGAACAAGGTTACATCAGTCTCGTCCGACCGCATGTCGAGTATTGCAGCTCAGTATGGTCCCCTCACACGCAGAAGGACATCAACAGAATTAAAAGTATCCAACGGCGTGCTGCCAGATTTGTACTCCAGAAAAACCGCCGCAGGGAGAGTGTTTTCTCCATGATTCAAGAACTTAAATGGAACTCCCTTGAGTAGAGAAGAAAAGTAGCAAGTCTGGTCATGCTTTACAAGATTCAGCATAACATTGTTGCCATCAGCCCAAACTATTACCTGTCTCTGATGATTCCAAGCAGTTAATCTTATCACCCAAATAAACTCAATATCATCACAAGTCGTACGCAACTCTATCAACACTCATTCTTCTCTAGAACAGTCCAGCTATGGAACTCTCTTCCAGTTGTGGTGCTATCTGCTCCAACTGTGGAGGAATCCCAGCTAGCCTATAAGCAGCTGTTACTTTTTACTTGCACTTTTGAACTTTGCACAAATTTGATGTCATCATATTCGTCGAGTCAGAAGCACCTTCATTTTTCATCGAGTTTATTTTCGCCGTTTAATTAGCACCTTTATGTCTGCACTGCTTATGGGCATCAATCAACCACTTGGCACTACATCCAGACTGATGGATTCTGCTGGGTCACCCAACGTAAACGTAAACGTACACATGCTCGGTGCATTTGCATTGAGTTTGAATTCAATTTTGTACATGTATATATGAGGCCCTGACTTCAGTGCAAGCTTACCCTAAATGATAGCCGATCCATGTCGTCCTCGCATGCTGATTCAACAGCGGAATCTTCAGTGCTTGAATCCACACTGATGTGCTGTTCACGTGCGATGTCATCCTCACTTGCCGATTCAGCATTGGAATCTTCGTCGCATGATTCTGCATAAAAGTGCTGTTCTCGTTTGGCCATGTCAATATAAGCTTCAAATCTTGAATAATTGTTTACATATGATATAATATTGCGTTCATAAACTTGGCACTTTTTTCCGACACGACACGGACGCACTACACTAAATCTATACGTATTTGCCTAAAACGCACACCACTAAATGAAACCGCGCTGAAATTCACAATAAAAATTCCTTTAAAATGGACAAATCAGTACCAATGGTAAAGTAACTCCAGGCGAATTCCAGCGTGACAGGCGCAGTGGCGTAGCCAGGGGTGGGCAAGGTGGGCGAAATGCCCACCTCGGAAATTTTTTGGAGAAATTTTGAAGACCTGGGAGAAAAATAAAAGGGGCAGGATATTGCCGTTTTTCCATAAAATTACGACAATTAAAGCTGAAAATTGCTAAAAATTATGTTGAAAACTTCATAAAGCACATATTTGGCAGTTTTTCTTGAAAAATCCAGCCGAGTCGGGCCCTTGGAACTCCTGTAAAGTCGCTCGATAAAATCCATTGGAGAAATCTTGGGTGGTTTGCCCACCCCTGGAGAAAGGCCTGGCTACGCCACTGGACAGGCGTGACCTTTGCATGAACTTTTTTTTCTCAGAATAGCTGGTAAATTTTATCTAAAGGCGATACCACGGAAATATTCCTATATGTTATAGTAAACATTCGATATTGGATGTAAAAAGTGAAACATTTATTCTAACTGAATCACTGTCTTCACAATGGGGACACAAAGTGTCCGTGACAGGCGTGACCCAAACTGACACTGCCTTTTCAAAAATTTGGTTTAATGCTGAATTCTATCTCTTTCCCACGGGAGATTTGATTCCTGTTTATGTTGCAGTATATCTCCTTTGGGGAACCAATCAGGAAACATTT
>JXSR01S004620.1:57160-70971 GCA_000969725.1 Ophiothrix spiculata
AGGCCACAACGTATCTTTTTTAATGATCGATATGGTTATGGCATCTCACCCTAAAAAGACATTTTTGTATTCAGCACATTCTCCTGCTTCACTTGAAATAAACACAATGTATGAAATGTGTTACGGTAAAATAAGTATGACTATTTTTTGTAACTGGTTTTGCATTGTTTTTTGTAACTTACCCCACTGGGTGGGCCAACTTACCCAGCATGCGGGGTAAGTTGGCCCCTTTTGACAACATTGTTTATATTCTTAATTGTTTAAATAAGCCGCAGAGTTCGGTATATATCTATCTTGATAAAACACTGAGGAAAATCTTTTAGACCTTACGAATAGACTCCTTCATGGGGGTATGCATGTTATGCAAGTACTTGTATCATTGATTGATTGATGTCCTATTCAGGGGCGTTTGAACAAAAAGGGGGCCAAAAAGAAAGAGGGGGGTGCGTGGCCGAGCGGTTAGAGCACGGAGTTCGAGCCCCGGGCCGGGCGGTTTTCGTCTCCTTGTTTCATTGGGCAAGAAAATTTACTTGCTCCGTGGTTCGGAAGTCATGTAAAGCATTGGTCCCCTGTACGAATAGACAAAATTAAGAGTCGCTAGGCCATGCGTGTCCATTTGGGGTCAAAAATCCCAAACGGCCAAAAACTGATATCATCAGGGTAAACATGGTAAAAATCCGCTTCTAAAAATGTATACTATATGCAATTAGTTTAAGAGTTAAGAGTACAAAAATGGTTTATGCCATTTGAAGATCTACCCCAGCCTAAAAGTAATTCATCTTAGGTCTAAAAATAATTGTTTGATTGGCGTAACATAGAAAAACGGTATGCATCTTTTCTTTCTGTTATTATTTATAATTTGGTTTTTAACAAAAAAAAAAAAAAAAGGTTTTCAGTAGTTTTTCAAGCGGTAAGTTTAGTTTCACTAAATTAGGGAGCTTTTTCCGACCCTAATTCTTTTATGCATGTAACTAGAATTAGGGTCGGTCGGAATACGCCAATCAAACAACTTTTTTTTAGGTATAGGCCTAGTGTTGGGTACTCCTCGAACAAGCGATTTTCCCATTTTTATCTTTATTAATTTCAAGAATATGTGATGGCTCACCCCGAAAGGGAGGGACTTTGCAGATGATATCAATTATGATTTTATCATTTCTTCTGTTGCAGAATCCCAGGGCCCCTGGGAAAAAAGTCAGTCGGCAAATCATAACTGCAGAAAAAAAAGGGACAAAGAGGAGAGGAGAGAGAGAGAGAGAGAGAGAGAGAGAGAAAGGAAAGGAAGAAAAAGACAGAAAAGGGCAAAGGGAGAGAAAAGAGAAGAGAAGACAGAAGTGGGGGAGAGGGGGGGGGGATAGTGAGGGTAGTGTCAGTGTTTGCAGCATTTGAGTTAGAAAGAGTAAAGCACATTTGCTTGGACCATTTGGCAAATAAGTTTAAGTTGAAAATGTTGCTGCATGGGCCGAAGCAGGCAGCTCGGTCATCAATTTATTATCATTTATAATTATTTATTTTCACAAAATTTTGCCAACTTGAATTGTTCTTCAGGCCCACACTCAGAAGGACGTTTGTGTCTTTTGGGCATTTCATTTATGATCCCCTTGTCAAAGACTGTTTTCAAATGAGGTGTTTTATTAAAGTGCAAAGCCATGGCCACAAAAAATACGGTGAAAACTTGTTAATACGAATTCTGATAATACAAAAACACTGATAGTGATAATGGGTAAGGTGCAGCGTTCGAATTAAGGAAAAAACATGGTTGTCCGACGGACAACCAGGTGGTTGTAATTTTTGGTTGTCCGTCAGGCGCGGCGCCAGACTCAAAAAGGTACCCCAAATTTTTTTGACTTAGCTTTTCAAAACTGACAAGCAAAAAAAAAAGTGTCCCAAGCGCACAGACAACTACGAGACACCTACTTCTAACTGCAAATTGATAAGACGACATTTTTTTACGGCGATCAGGGAATTGGAAGAAAAATGCTCAACAATTTTACAATTTCATCAAAGGTTCCAGTTTTGAAATAAACATGCTAAGAAGTATGTTTATTTAAGTTGAAAAAATATGGTTGTCCATCGGACAACCACAGCATTAATTTAGGTTGTCCGGCGCTAGATTTGGTTGTCCCGGACAACCAGAATTTCGAACGCTGGTAAGGTGATCTTGAGGTCCAAAGAATCGCTTTAATATGTTAAATGGGTTGGATAATACAAACCCTTGATAATACCAGCTAAAGCTTACTCCCAATGATCTGGCAGTAACATATTACCACTGTATTTTTAACAATCCAAAATTATCAGATTGTGTTAAAATAATACTGATAATAACAGATCAAAATTCTTTTAGAGCTAAGCAACTTTTTAAGATGTACAATAAGGAGTCAAAACACAAACAGTCTTTGTTTTAGTTGTGAAAGACAAAACATTTTTATTTTCATTAACTAGCTGTTTTACACCAATCATCAAGTCTTAGTTCAATCTTCAGTCATATATTCCTTATTACTTAAGACGGGAGCTACATGATATATATAAACAAACATGTATGGTCGGAATAATTCAAAAACTTAATGGCATAGAACATAGTTTTCACCATTTATACCTGACTGTACGTAGATCCAGCCATAATGTGGCCTCTTTTAGTTTACCATTTTTTAACATTTGCAAATTAAAGTAATATGATGTGCTATGACATGTCACTTAAAGACGATCGCGGTGATAAGTTGCTATGAGTAGATTTTGTTTATTTTTTGTCAGTTAATAGATAAGAGTCTAAACTTCAAAATTCAGAAATAAAAAATGGGGGTCGCCGACCATCTAAGCGCGCTATGTTGTCATATATGATGACGTCATTTTTCTTTTAATGAACGATAACTTGAAAACTCGAGCGTTAGATAACTTGGTGTAATTAACTTTTTTTATCTGTTCAATGTTATACAACCGAATTTCGACATTTCTGATGATGAAAATTATTTTTTAGATTTTACCCCATGTAATTTCATCTCACGCTTTCTTTTTAAAACAGTCGGTGACCCTATAATTTTTTTCTCGATTTGACATCCACTTAACATTCACAAATGACCAGCCAAATATAAAAAAATTCTACAGGTAGCAAATATGTGAAAAATCAACATTTTTTAGTATAGAAAAACACACGTAAAAAGTTTTATCACTGAAGGCCCGTTGGCATACTGCACTGCAACTTTGGCACCACATGTATACATTCCATGTATCCTTGGTTCTACATCCTACTGGTGGATTATACCAAGTATCGACGTAGACGTAGACGTGGCTCGGGAGCACTCGTAGCAACTCGTTATTATTTCGCGCTATTTTCGGCGCTTACCGGGAAGACAATGCGTAAAAACCTAGTGCGCGCGTTGCGTTTTGCATATTAGGCGCAAATCTTATGCTTAGATACCACACGCGCGTTTTGTCAAAATCTTCCCGCCACTGACCAACAAATTCTGTTACACTGCCCTCTTGAATAAACACCGCGATCGTCTTTAACTTCATCCATCAAACTTTCGCCCATCAAAAGTGGAGTGAAAGGCAGAACTATGATAAACATGGTAAAAGATCAGTAAGTAATACGTTTTTTGCTGATGGTCATTAGAAAATGCTGACTTGTATTATATTTTTGATCAATTATTCAAAACAAAAATTGTTCAGTTGTTTTGAGGAAAGCAAATTGTGACTTAACCTTAACTTAAAAATGAAGTTTGCAGCATATAACACAGTCATATACGATGTTGAATGATTTTTGTGTCTATTCAGGGCATGGTACTAAAGAGTTGTTTTGAAGCACTAGGGTCTAGCAGATGGTATGCACAGTTGATTTGGATCACTAGCATCTGACATGTCAAGTTTTATTAAAACGCTAATGTATTTTGCATATGACACACAGAGTTGCTTTGAAACATACTGTAACATGGCACACATAAAGTCATGGTGCACAGACAAGCAGAGTTGTTTTGAAAAACTAGTGTCTATTGGGCCCAAAACGAAGAGTTGTATTAAAACAGTACTGTTTCATAAATATTTGAATCAAGTGTACGTAAATTTACTTGTATCAACCTATTTTACGCTTGAAAAATAAAACGTACACTTGATTCAATTTTTTTTGAAATGGGCCACAGCTGGACTATCTAGCCGCATAGCACGCAGAGTTTCTTTGAAATACCACAATTTCTAGCAATGGAGATCATTATGGTGCATTCATAGTCCAACGATTTCACAACGATTTCATCGCACGACGTCTGTCGATACGCAGTCTTCAAACGCGCTGCGCATATTGCGTTATAACTCTTGAAGACTGCGTATCGGTAGACGTCGTGCGATGAAATCGTTGTGAAATCGTCGGACTATGAACGCACCATTACAATCGTGAATGGTCTTGCAAATAATGTGGTGAATGTTAAATATGCTTGAGTCAAGAGGCTTGACTTATCCTTGTTCGACACAGGCGAGTTGCTTGGGTCTTAATTGATTAAGCCCCTTACTGAAAGACTACTTCATGTATACCTTCCCATCTGTAATGCATAGATCACATATAGAAAGAGCAGTCAGCCGTTTTACAATTTCACTACAATTACATAAACCTTGAAGTTATGCTTGTATGGCCGGGTTTTCTTGCTGGGATATGCCAGCTTGGCCAGAGCTTTACGGACTATTCTTTCATTATGCGACTTAGAATGCTCATATCAAATTTGCAATTTGGGTAAGACGATGAAAAAAAAGTTGTGTAGCCCTTTTTGGGAAAAATTTTAAAGTCGGGTTGGTCGATCAGGATTCTTTTTTTTTTTTTTACTTTTCCAGAAGGAGAGTTTACCTTTAAAATCTCTAAAAACAATGCATGTTAAAGTCATATAACGACATAACCAGATATGTCAGTTATTTTTGACAGAAAACCAAAGGTTTGTTAAGTTAACACATTTATTGAGAGTTTCTGTGCTAGAAACGTTAAGTTTAATAGAAAAAAAAAGAAAAAAAAATCCTGACCCTATTTTTGCCAGATTTAGGGTCAGTCAGAAAAGGGCAACACAACAATTTTTTTACGCCTAATGACAATCACATGAGAGTATCTGTCTTACTAAAGAACACACCTGGGACCGCTCAAAGAAAAAAGTGGTACGCATGCTCGTCAGAATCCTAATAAATCGGACCCTAAATGTCATAATCATGTATAGCAAATCCAACCTTTAATGGCATAAAATTTCTTAATCATACCCCTAAATGTCGTAATATAATCAAATTGACCCCTAAATGGCGTAATGGACATTATAAGCGTAACACACTGAAATGGACCCTCAATGGCATAACGCATTATTTTCTGCCATAAAAAACATGCATATAATACATTGGAAGCCTTTTCTATTGTGTTTCCTAGAATTTTAGAATAGCGGGCGAAAAAGTGACCCTAAAGTCGAAGATTTCGTAAAAAGACGACCCATATGTTGAAAGTTACCTTAAAAAGACACCCCTTTTTCTAAAGACGTCGGCGACGCCAATGGCCCAAATTCCACCCCTTTTTTGACGTTTTTTCTGACGAGCATGCGTACCACTTTTTTCTTCGAGCAGCCCCCCGGGAGAACACCACACAGTGGATTCAAACCAGACTCTCAATGCTCGATGATAAAGTGTTGGGAGCTGAAACCCTCCAGGTTAGACATGCTCCCATGTAACAGCAACAATATATATAAATTATTATATTACATTACATTATAGATTTATCAACAATAAGAAAATACTTTAAACTCCATTCAACATTAGTTTTACACTATCTATGTTACAAGGTCAACTTTATATACAAATACTGATAGTGTTAATATTAGTCTTCCATATGTGCACATTTAAACATACAATTCTTACAGTTATAATTATGTTAATTTATTTAAATATTTACAGAACCCTGTTGTACACAGTATATGTCTTAGAAAGACGTAATTGGAATGATACTAATTACTATGCTTATATGTTTAAACTATATAAACTATACTATATGTATATTTACTCTGACTTGCCTAGATATCCAACAAAATAAAAAAGTGAAAATCAAGTGAGCCCTGGTCTGAATACGTCATGGACTATAAATGAAATTGGTACCGAGGCAGGTCGTACTATATGGTTTGCCATAGCTGAATCAGTGGATCTGGGATCAAGAGGTTGAGGTTCTAATCCTAGTGGGAACTAGGCATTGTTCAAGTTAATCAAATATTTAGAATTTATTGCAATACATGTATTTTCAGTTTTCTTAGTGGAAATTATCTAGTACCATGCTGCTATCCAACACAAACTTCTTTCCAAATCATTGTTTTGTAAATAAAAATAAGGATACAACAAAGTATATATACTACAAAATAAATAATAAATTAAACAGGACTTCAACACAACATGATTCAACTACTACCAGACTTAACATATTTAATAAGTTGTTAGATGTAACATTTTAAAACAAATTAAATCTCCATGAATTTCTGCTGGGTTTTGTTGTTTTGATGTACTGTACTCAATCTTTGATATAAGTGGCTTTAGAAAACAAAATGTCAATATTGCCCCTAGAATTCTGAATATATAAAACTTAAAAAGAACAGAAACAAGTAGTGGTCTGAGAAACAAAAGCCTCATGATAAACCTAAATTTCACTTATTCTGATGGGCCTGATGACATTTTGGATTGGTTAAGACCTATGAAATCACATTCAGTTCACCAAGTACTGGGTATCAATATGTGATGGATTCTCAGATAAAAACACCGTCAAATGTGTATCCTTATAGCTACATATAGCTTATTTAACTGGATCACAACAGCAGCCATTATGTTTTGACAGCTTTTCTTAACCAACATGTACAATCTCACCTGCTTAAATAATCAGGTGTGTTTTTGCTAGCTATTTGTTATCTCCTTTAATTGACTCAGGTATTAAACAACAAGGAGCATCCACTAAGTTTGTTGATTGAACTCAACTGGTGAATCCTGCACATACTTTATTTTATAGGTTTCCACCAGCTCATAAGTTACATTGTATAAAAGTGACAAAGCTATAAAACATAAACAAAGGTCAAAACTTCTGCATCACAAATTTTACTAACCTCGATTTTAGGCCTTTTGCACAGATCCCATCTGGACATCATCAGCATCGTGAGATGTTATGATGTCTGGAAACACTGATGGTGACAGAACAGTTACGATGTTAAGATTGGATCCCGTTTCAGGATCCAATTCCACCCTGTGTCTCTATTGAGGACGAGCTTCCATTGTTTGATATAAATAGCTCCCAAGATATTCCTGACAGTTTTTAAATTTCTTGGCAAGAACTTTGGTGTTATTTGGGTCAAATTGGTGTTTTGACAGTGGGATATGTGCAAAAGGCTGCCAATAGAGGTTAGAACAATTTGTGATGCAGAAGTTTTAACCTTCATTTGTGTATTTTATCACCACCACGTATGCGCCAATTTCCTTATATAAGCAGTATGTAGGCTTTTCCATGACAGTTTTCTCTAAAACTAGCCATGATTTACACAACAGGAAAATACTAAGATACAGTAACCCAGCCTGATCCGCATAAATCCTTGATTATCGTTGTTATCAATTATTGTCATGGTAACAAACATTGAAATTGATAACAAGTAACATTTATTTGTGGGGAAACTTCACGTGAAACCCAGTATCTTTAAAATCTTTGTCATACGAAAAAAAAAATCAATGCTTTGCCAAAAGAGTGGGGAAAATGCAATTGGAACTGAAGAATCAACATGAAGTTTAGAAATATATTTGATTCAACATAATATTTGATGCAATACCTTTAATCATTTTACCATGATATAAAAAAAAAAAAGATAAAGAAAAAAAAATCTGCTTCAATTTTCATATCTGTGAAAATATAACCATAGCAAACAATTATGGAAATCAGCTACCACAGTTACTACTTAATATCATTAATCACATTAATCATAGATTAATTAATTAAAATCTGGCACCCTGCTATAATAACCATTATGGATACAAATTAATACTGATGGTCACATGTTAACAGAACAATATAAACACAAATCTGCTCAAACTTTAATCATTAATTAGCCAATTTTGATACACCCTTCTTGTAAACCTACACAGTATGTGTTGAGTGAAATAAGCAAGAGTTGTTTACCACATGTTCATGCAAAATTGCAAGCAGGGCAAACCTGAACAAAAATAATGTCTAATCTTTATGCATACAAGCTTTCTGCATTGAGCACAGGTTGTGTATAGAACACACCCTACCATTTGGTGTTTGTGGTTCATAAACCTATATCTCTACTTGTGGCTTGGGGTAAAGCATATATGGCCATATTGTTACTGAAAAAAACACTCCTTTTGGAACCTGCACTTGTTTATAAAAGCACTTGGTACTCCCTTTTACTACTTGTTTTGATATTCCTTCATCCAAAAAGAGTACATATATTCAATTAAAATCAAACAAAATAAGTGCCAGTTCCAAACGGAGTGCTTCACAGACTTCATAAACTGACCCATGAAATGGCGACATCAGCAGATGGGGTTATTCGTGTTAACAAAGAGACAAACCACGCAAATAAAACTTTACGCGAATGAAATGCCAACCTGAATGCAAAGCATGTGTACGTTTTTTTCAATTTTCCCACATTATGACAAGATGCGATAAATCATCATTAAAATTAAACTTGAATACCCAAAATTTGTCTCCATGCTTAAAGAAAAATGGCAGCGGGTCTGGTATCTTCACTCTAAATCTATTGATTGGGCCAACATGTTTAAGTCCCTCTTGTGCTCTTTTGCCAATATGTGATGCGATCAAGAGAAACTGATCATTGTTTTATTGTTCATTTTAACACATAAAAAAAATAATTAGTAATAAATAGCCTTCTTTGTGCATGATGCAGAACGTTTCATTAGCAATAATTGCATGTACACCACCGTCTGAAAGAATAATTGAAATTGCCAAAATCGGTCTATATACTCATTGTCAAGTCAAAGTTGCATGTTAGTAAAACATGCTACCTGTTCATGCTTCAGGAAAAATATGAATAACCATCCATGTTCGGTTTCAATTATTATGACTATAGTTGCCTGATCAGTTGTTAGCACAAACCATAAATGTAGTCATGCTGGTCCAATGTGTAATATGAAAGCAAAATTCTTTGGTCAATGAAAGGGAGTCAATTTCATACTTTTGCCTGTCAAAAAAGTCATCACTTCATAATATTCATTGTGCACTAAGCGAACCATGAAGATGCTGAATAAATTGATCCACACAGTCTGTTTCACTGTCAAATGAAGAGTTTTCACCTCAGACTTATGCAATTCCTTGGCCACAAAGAAATAAAGTTAAAGTTGTCTCACATTCAAAAACAGCATTGGCACACCGCAACAGGTTGTAACTCATGTCTGTCTCATTTCAAAATCCAATTACACCACCTCTATTCCAACATTTTTACCTCGAAAACTAGATGATATAACAAAATCAGGCACATTTTGTTGAAGTCTGTAGAGCTCCAAGAGTAAGTTGTTAATGTCCTTGGCCATTTTTATGATATTCTCTAGATGAAAAACACAGTTGCATGCAATATCCCAGAACACCATGGTTAGTTGAAAACACCAATCAATTATATTGCCTTTGGTATCATACTATTCAACAGATATCCCAAAAAATAACTATTTTGGTCTTGATGGAAGAGGAGATCTTGGTGGGTGTCTTTTTGGCTCTTCTTTCCGCTCGGGATTGAAGTATGTGTGTGATATCTTCTCTTTACGAGGCTTTGGCAATGGTCCCTTGTCCGCTGCACTTCCCAGTAATTGGTTTTGAACCTGGCTCACAATGCCTTTTGATTCTATAAAAAATAAATAAACATGTGTTTACTCGTAAGTATAAATACAAGAGCAAAACAATATAAACATGCAATTGATACCATTTCATATACATTTTGCTACAAACCATCATAATAATGTATTTGTAAAAATTGCCCCTGGTTAGTTGAGTTATATTGCAGATTCACAAACAACATATCTCAAGCTTTCAAAGCAATACTATAACATCCTACCAACAGGGTGCCCCCTATATCACTCATGATGTTTGATTTTGTTGACTGACTGGGTCTGGTTTTGGTAGATATTGATATCCCAAAAATGATTTGGCCCAAAGCTGCATACTTTTTCAGTTATTGCATTTTGTTGAATTAGATTTGTGATCCCGAATTAAATGCCACATTGCAAGTATAGGAAGTGCATGTGTCTAGTCTGTGCATTTGCTTCATGAGAAAAGGGTTTAGAGAAAAATATGTGACCCGTCATATATCGGAAGGTACCCTCCAATAAAGTTTTACTTAGTACAAAAACTTTAAACTTTAGATTTTCTCAGAACAATAGTTTTCCGAATCAGTCTAATGCCTTTTGCCAATTTGGATGTAACTTTGCAACCGAACATCCAATAACCAAAAGTAATGTGTCCTTTTAAAGCTTAAAGTCTCAGCTTTCAGATGAGACCAAAAAAATCAATTTTGATTTTGGAACCCTTAAGGTAACTTTTGATATGACGGGTCACATATGCATGTGGATGATGTCAGCTAGTCATAATTCTTCATTTTAAACTGTTTTAACTCAAATTTATGTTTGATCCAAATCTTAATAGCCATTACTTTAAATAATACTTGTGGACATTAAGGTGTAGGATCATCTTCAATGATATAATGTCCAACTGGACCAAAACAAGGTCATTATTGGGGGTCGTTAATGATAACAAATTTCAAACATGCACCCTAAGAAGATAAATTTTGACTGTGAATAATTACCTAAAAATTCCACATTTCCATATACTTGACTGTCTATGGCGGCGCTGGGTTCCACACACACCAAATCGTAAGTTTCACCTTCATCAATTTCATTATTACTATTCTCATCTTTTCCACCTTCTCCTGGACAAAATAAAAATAAAAAGAAAAACATTATCATTAGCATGCTAACATGGGCTTAATACCATGATTACTGCCAATATTTCATATATATTTGAAAGGTATGCAATTTGTCTCAAGTCAACATCGATATAGGGTTAATCAGTCAAGTTTACTTGATTAGTGAGAAAATGTTTCTTATTTGGCATAAAAATAGAGATACAGCATAAGATAAAGAGAAACAGGATTCATATCATTAACAATCAGTTCAGGCCAGATGCAAAGCCATGGGGTGGCAGCTAGGCACCTCTGGCAAAAAGTCAGTCAGAACATAAGTTGCCAAATTGGGACTGCAGAAAAAAGAAGGAACTATCTAGACCAAATTAAAGGGCAACTGGGTGGGTGGGTGGTTCGGGGGGGTGTTGTCGGTGGCACATCATGGTTTTTGTAGTTGACAGTTTTGTAACTTAACTTTTTGTGCCCCCATCCAAAAATAGCAATCTGTTTCTCAATCATAAGTCGCAACTTTCAAATGGTGTATCTATACCATATAAAAGTTTATATTTCTAAAAGTTGAATTACATGCTAACCATGATGTCAATAACTGGATCTTTGAGTCATTATTGTCTGGTAAATTCAACAAAAATGTCCTTTTCTGAAATGCTGAACATTTTTTAAACTTAGAAACAAATGTCTAGTAGGAATTTCCCCATTTTGAAAAAAAAATCTCCCATTTTTAAAATTTTGCAAAAAAGGTCAACATTAAGATTACTTAATAACAAAAACAAACACAAATCATTATAGCATTATGAGTCAAAAGGTTTGACTTTGCTGAGTGTATATATAGTGTCCTCTACCAAGATATTGCATTATACCATGTGCTCTTTTTGACCAATTTGTATCAAAGAGATAACAACACTCGTTAATTCTAGAAAGATGACAGGATCCTGTTAAATTCTCACCCAATCTCTTTAAATGGGAGATGGGCAACCAAACCTGTACAAATACAAGCCGTCTACTTTGCATTTCCTGATACAAGAAATATGTATGTATAAACGATTCCTATAATTGACTTACTCCTGCCGTTGATGGGGTAAATCCACAGAATAGGATGGAGAATTTGGAACTCAGAACGAGACCAAGTATGATATGACCCTACTTGGCCGCCTTCTGAGTTTCGATTCCCTGTCCGATTCTGTGGATTTACCCCATCAATGGCGTAAGTATGTCAATTATAGGAATGGTCTATTGAACCAAAATGTAGCACCTACCTGGAATAGACTGAAGAACATACACATCTCCTTCCTCCACACCTTGACCTTCATTACTGGCTGCTTCCTGGGACTTCTGCCCCAGAAATTTCGGCACCACCTGTGGCGACTTGCTCCCTTTGGGCTTCGGTAAAACTGCTGGTTTACGAGCTTCACCGCCATTACTGGCATTACTATTCCTATTCGAGTCTGTTGCTAAACCAAGTTTAGTCGCTTCCTCTACGCTAATATTACCATAGTAATCATCATCAATGCACACATCTTCTGGCGGTGAGGGATGATTAACGGGACATGTGTCTTGAGTAGAAATACTGGGTGGTAGTCTTTTTTCAGGTTGGTTGCCATTTTCTTCTACTTCAAAATAAGCTGGTTGGTTCTCTAAGTGTTCAGGGTTTTCGAGACGTTCTATTCTGGCTTTGACGGCAGAGATTTTAGGTTTACTTTCTGCTGGTTCATGATTTGGTACAATATACTCTTCTTCTTCTTCTACCATACCTAAAGGGAATTGAAAAACAAATGAACTTAATAGCTTGCTTCAAGCAAGGTTGTTTGATTAATCACCGATTTAAATCACTTGGTTTTTTTTTTAAATCACTAATTTAAATCAATTTTCATAAAAAAAAGTGTTTTTTGTCCTTTCTTCTTCTTTTTTTGACTCTTTTTTTTTCAACTGAATCATTGCAATTTCTCTACAAGCACTTTCGAGACAGTTTAAAAGAACATTTAACCCCCTGAAGGATGATTTGAAATAATTTTCAATTAATCTGCATTAGATGCAAGAACACAATTATAAACATTTTCCAAACAACACCATTTTTAACAATGAACCCATCTTATGAAACATAACGATCAAAAAGCGTAAGTCATTAACAATCTTTTAGTTATTCTAGATCTGTTATATAGTTTCAGCAAATGTTCACAATTGAGTTTTTGTGCTAATAATAATAATTGACTGGTATATGTTACAAACCCCAAAACCTTCATGCAAAAGTACTTGCATTTTGTTGATAAATCCAAAAGTGTGTCATTTTCTTATTACTGTTGGGGCTCGGCAATAATTACAACACATACAGTAGCCATAGAGGATTTTTAAGATGCTGAAAAGTTTGCAACTTGAAAATTAATGGTCAGAATCAAGTGAAATTTTCAGCAAACATTTATGTTGTACTCTTATTATTATTATTTAGCTAGAAAAGAGGCAAGGTTGTCATTAAAATCGGAATCAAGAATTGCACCATTAGGCACTAATTTGTAGAAGCTAATCATAACTTTAGATGACAAGTCCACTCCTTTGCTTCCTGAAACAATGTAAACATCTTAACTGTTTGAATTTTGGATCTATTCCATTTCCCCTCTAAAAATTTGGGCTTTCTCTCTATAAATTTCAAGAGTTTTTGTGAAAAAATGTTTTCATCTAGTGTAATTGTTGAGAAGTAAACCCATCAAAATAAAAAAATTGTATAGAAAACAGATCAATTAAGATACCAGACCACCTGATTTTGATACTTGAGGTGCAGCATATCCCTATAACCACCTTTGTACTAAGATTTATTAATACTGGGATCATCGTAAAGCGGATTTGGCTCTTATTGAATATGATTACGGAATGAGACCAAATTAACCTACCTGTACTAATAGATGGGTT
>JXSR01S004622.1:41924-56984 GCA_000969725.1 Ophiothrix spiculata
TCAAACCTGATTAATATGATAGAATACACTTCAATGATAACCTTTCTGATGAAATTAGAAATTCGACCTTGGACGTGATTTTTGACTATGCTTAGCTTCAATGGCCCGTATCTCGTAATGTACTATGCCGGTATTAAGGTACCTTTCGATATGACGATCCACATATTTTGCAATGTTTTTCACATGCAAATCATGCCAGCATCTATTGACACTCCATAGATATGCCAATTTTGCCACTAATCAGTTTCGAAGGGTCTGAAGGTTCGGCACCAGCTACCGTAAAATGTCTGAAGTACAGTACCTTACCCACTAATAAGTGACAATCTAATATGGCCGTCATCCCATAGGGCCAGCAATTCTCAACTAGTATACCTGGTCAATGCAAGTACCCCCTCCAACCCTTTCCCCCGGGTTCCTTGAATATAATACTTGTCCACATGTATACGCCAAGGAAGTAGTAACATCATAATTTACGCAAATCACCCAACACGTGCGATCTGGTTCCAAACAAACGTGGTGGCCATTTTTACTACACGTTAAGTCTATGGGGAAATATTTCCAGTTTAGTTTTAGTACTTTTGAATTCAAATGAAGCAAAAATAAGCATAAACCATGGTGATGTGTTATAGAAAAGAGTCTTATAATAGGCCAGAAGGTCATCCCTTTCACTATTTTTTCAGTTTATGAACAAAAATCGAATGTAAAGATGATCTGATTTTTATATGTACATACGTGTATTGTGTTAATACATGTGATCAGTGGAACTACTATGGACATTTGTTTGGAACAAGATCACACGTGTTGGGCTAATTATCATAAATATGACGTCACTATTTCCACAGCGTATTATCACTCCATAAAAATAAAGTACAAGCAAGATTTTGTCTCAATTACTTATGTGGATAATTTATTTTATCAACCACACATTGTAATTCATAGTCAGAAGTGACCTTATAATAACAATACATGAATAGAAGCTATTTTTCTCTCTTTCCTTTTTAAATATTCCCATAAGTTAAACATACAAAACAGAACAAAACTTATCATAAATTTATCCTGAAAAAAATCAGGCTGATTTCTGTAGACTACTTACAAGAAATTTTACAGTGTGCAATATACAATTTTTGTATACAATTGAATAATTACAGAATCTATATAGTTGTCTGTACAATTTACTAAGGTAGGTTTGGTATATACTGTATGATGCAAGTCATTGATAGAAAATAGGGGAACTGTTTTTAAATCAAATCAAATAAAAACCATTCTAAAGTGGTCTCATTATTTCATTATTATTTAGGTATTTAATAATAGCAGTAAAATATATTCTTTTATTTGATGCATAAGATGGGTTAAAACAGTAACACAGTCAATCATTTTCATAAAAGGCAAAGATTTTTTTGAAGGGGCTACTCCTTGAATGAGTAGACATAAATATACCACAATTTTCCCAGTAAATTGTGATGGATTAGGTGAATTGTTCATCAGTGGTGCCCCATTTTTATCTATAATCTTATTCTAAGGGCAGGGTCCCAATATTTGTCATGAGATCTTGTGTTGCCAAATCAAATTACAGCAATATGGTTTTTGTTATTAAATGCAGCCCAGCCTTACTGCAAGTCAAGCTATTGTCAAATTATCTTTCACATTTGTTAACATTCTTTCTAAACTCTATAAACCTTGGAAGTATGTAACAAGCAGTCGATTAACGCATATGACCAGATGGGGAAGTAAAATTTAACGAATCATAACAAAGAACCAAATATTGCTGAATATTCAAGTAACTTATGATTAATGTTTGTCCATGTGGAAGCAACAAAGACAGCCCAAAATAAAACCAAAGTCATGAAGAATTCATGTTAAAGAATATTAATACGCAGTGATTTGGTCTTAATCAATCCTAATCAATCGTTACTAGTCTCTTACACAATACAAAACCACCAGTTGACAATGTTGTAGAATACAAGGGATATGCTATAATTCCTGTAACAGAGTCTGATTGCTTGCTGCATACTTCATACGCTGGGACCCTCGATGTGGGCGCTTCACTATATGGTTCAGACTGCCCATCACCGCAGGTATTGGCTGATCAAAATTAGTCAAAATTTTGACCAGTAGAATTACACAACTTGACAGCTCACTCGCCCTATCAAATTACACGGGAAACGTTCGTGATTGGAAGGCTTTGGTGAAGAGGTTGACAAAATGGCGATGTTTACACGCGCGACCTCTGCATGGCGCCCTGCGTTTATCAACGCGTTACAAGCATTCGCGCAATCACCAATGCGTCGCGCATGTTGTGTGTTTGACGCGGAAAATAAATACCTTCAGGGCACGGGCCAATCAAGTGCTTAGATTCATTAGCGGATACCTGCGTCTTATGTCAGTGTGGAGTTGTTGAAGACATAAGAGGCAGGGGACCAGCGTACATACTTCCAAGGTTTATAGTGTATACTTGGGTTTCTACTATATGGCTTGTTAGGTATTTAGGTAATAGGCAAGCTTTAGCAATAATGAGCATTATAAGTAAACCTCTGTGCAATTTCTGGCCTGCTACTTTTCTTTGTTGATTTCTATCTATATGAATGTGAACACACCATGCTTATTCTCAAATCATACGCATGTCACAGAGTCAAATGTGCAATTTTGTCATGTTTTAGTAAAGGCCATTTTAAGAACAATTTTATGTTTTGTCAGTCTCGTGTGTTCTTAGAATTTCTTTCCATATAATAATATGTATACAATGCTCTAAATTGAGACCTGGGATAAATTTTTAAAGTGTGGTTTTAATCAATTGTGCCCCACATACATCCAGTATGTGCTTGCTGCATTCCTGGTGAGTGCTGCCTTGTCGGAGTGGAATCTCAGAATCTTTGCTAAGATGTTTATTTGACTTGGTAGGAGCATTAGTCAGATATTCAATCTTCTCTGCTCCTCACATGAAGTATTTTTAGAGTTGGATAAATATTTCATGCGAGATCGTCATCCTTAGGAGGGGACGTAAAGCTGTCGCGTCGGTCCCAAGTGCAGGAATGTCCTACCTGTATATACAATTGCTGTCTGTATCGTAAAGAGGATGGTATTCTACCCTTGATTGTTCCCAAAGCAGAAGCAGCAGCAGGAACTCACATTTAGATGCACAAATATAGTAGTTGATAACAATCTCTTATGTGACAACCCATCCTGTTTTTATAGATTTTATGTTCTGGATTTTACTTGCCAAAATTCAGTAAAATCAGCCATTGTTCAGTCAAAATAATACCATTTTGGCAAAATTTTTGTGTAAAATTTTAACCTGCGGGAAAAATTATTACACCAGCTTCTTACATTAAAGGCATGCCCACCCTTAAAAACATTTTTTTGCCCATAATTTATCAACACTATTACTCATTGCTACACATAGGATTTTCAAGGGTCTAATTTCATGACCTCCTTGAAAACAAAATATGTGCCCCATCATATCAAAAAGTACCTTAAGGTCGGCATCGTAAATTGTGAGATATGAGCCACTGAAGCTGAGCATAGTCAACAATCGCGCCCAAGGTTGAAGTTCTAATTTCATTATAACTGTTACCTTCGAAGTGTATTCTATCATGTTAATCAAGTTCCAACATCCAAAACATAAGAACAAATGTGTTAAAAACCGAGAAAAAATCCTCTCTCCATTAATTTTTACTCAGTACTTAAAATGTCAGAACTATAATTTTCCGAATCAGCCCAATAGCGTTTACCAATTTGGATGTAACCAGACATTTGATAACCAAAAGCAAGGTGTAATTTTTTAATCACAACTTGCAGATGAAACAAAAAAAATCAATTTTGATTTTGGGACTCTTATACCTTTCGATATGGCAGGTCACATATTTCTTCAAATTATTTTAACTACCATGTTGCAACCTTTGGAATTTAGAGTGCACTTTTACTGAGAAGTAAAACTTGCTTGAGTTGTTTATATTTCGAGGGTTGATAACCAGAAGGCTATATTTGCATCGGAAACAGAAGGTTTCAGACCTGATAATGCTCAGGGTGAATGATCTATAACACACATGTGTGTAAGAAAATTCATCTTGAAAGACCCATTAGGTTTTAAAATCTTTTGTTTTCAGTTTAGCCTCTCCAATTGGAGAGATTTATTTATAATGTAAATATAGGCCACCGGCCCTTTTCACATATACAAAATCAATAATATCAATAATGTAGTTTCAGAAACACGTACACATAAAAAAAGATCATCAATTATTTTCAATATTATATCTGATAAACAAAGCATGATGACAATACAGAGCGAGTTCTTTTAAAGTATGCTCATCTGATGAAGACATAAGTGAAATGAAGTTTGCTGTTGTTGGTCTTGAGTTCAGACAGGAAGGAAAAAATTTTGCTCGAATATCGTTGAAGAAGTCGCATTTTAAAAGAAAGTGCAATTCATCTTCTACTTCTTCAGCGTCGCAGAGAAAACAAATACGCTCATCATAAGCCAAATTTTCTCTTCGTCCTGTCTCAACTCGAAGACAATGACTAGAACATCTCAATCTTGCTAAAGCAGTTATAAATCGATTGTCAGTAAATACATCAAGATAATACTCAGAAATGCGTATGTTCTTGTATTCCCGATATGAAATCAGACGACCATTTGATGAAATATCTGCCACCCAATCCTGATGAGAAATGTCAGAAACTCTTTGGGCGAACGCGTTTAAGAATTCGTTTTCATTACCAATACCTTGCGCAAGCCACGCATAGCCAAAACCATAAGAGAAAAGAATATCTTTAACAGCGCTCGCCCAAGTCATCTTGCCATTCTCATCAAGACTACGTAGCATCTTATATGCAATTTTTGGATATCTGTTATTATCTGATATTTGTTATAGCTAAGAGATTGTTGCCCGTGCAAATACAGCCTTGTGGCTCTCAACCCTCGATTTATTAGTACAAAAATTCTATCACCACATATTGAATTACAATTTTGAGTACCGCTTCAATGCTAGCACCACGTCACATTATTACCCTGAAACTGTAAGCTCATCTTATTCAAATTCCATATCTAGACTGGATTTGATTAGTCAATATTCATTGTTAAGCTGATAATGAAATATGTGTATCATCTCATAATCTTATTTACTATGACATTACTTTTATGCAATATCCACTTGTCAAATTCAACCATTCTTCTGATCATACACCGCCTTACCATTTCATACTAACTTGCAAAAAAATGTTAAAAATGCTTTATATTATGCTCACAGAATGATTTTTCAAACTTTTGGTATTTAATAATTCCAATGACCTGGCAGAACACCAATATTTGAATTGGACAAATAGATACAGCAGTAAATCAGAATTCAAAATAAAACAAAACAAATTTAGGAAATCATCATTTTAACAAAATCTAGGGTGCAAAACATCAACATAATTTCATTCTGTTTCATCATACACAATTTCATTCAAGTACTTCTAAAAAACAAGTGACAATCCCAAAAAAAAAGTTGTCAAATTTGACCACATCCTAAATATAAAATTTGCTATTATGATCATCAACAAATATTACAAAAGTGTATCTTTGAAAATAATAAAATATATAATTAATTGCTACGATTATTCAAAAGTCATGAATTCCAAATTTAAATTGGGGATACATTAAGAATTAGGCCGGGGTCAGATGAACGATGAGGTCGCATTTACTACAATAAATTTTGCTGTTGTAATACGTCTGACCCGTATATATTACAATCAGGTCGTCGTCGCATTAAAAAAATGAACGACGACAATTTTCGTCGTTGAGAAGGATTTATTGTAATAAAGTTGAAAGTAATGCGGGGAAAATCCTGTGTGACCCTACCTCGTAATTAATTACGGCATTGCATTACTATAGTCTACATGCTGAAAATGATGTGCTAATCCCATCTCGTAATTAATTACAATATTGTATTTATTGTAGTAAATGTGAGGTCGTAATACATGTGACCGCATGTTGTAATTAATTATGACATTAAATTTATTGAAATAAATAAATGTTGCTCGTCCGACCCTGGCCTAAGACTGCATTGTAGGGGTGTTGAAGGTATTTGTTTGCAGCTTTACTGTAAATAAACAATTTTGCCATTCCAAGTTGACCTGTTCTGTATAACATTAGGGATGCTGCCCTCTATTTTGGTAACAAGTTGCCCCTTTTCTAATTTAGACATTTTCAACAACCGTATGTGGGTTGCTTTGGCAAAATAAGCGTAAAGTTGTATATTGACCATCTACCTCATATCTCAAATTCTTTATCAGAAAACTGACATAGAATGTTGGGCTATTGAATCGGAAAAATACTCCCTCATTTCAGTTCAGTTTCAATTCCACTTCAAAGTAGAAGTGAAATAGGCAGCCAATGATCTTCAGATTCGAGGAGGGGGAACCTTAACAAATTTAAAATGCAATCGTCAATTGCAGAGTGACTGCTTCAGGTTCTGTCACACATTAAAATATGAAACCAAACGTACCTAATCCCACTACTGTTTTGTTTCATACATTGTTGATCGTCATGTGTTTGTTACAAGTATGTTCAATACGTTATCCATACAGTCATGTCCGTTATGTATACATTCAATCCGTTTACATGCGGTGGCGTCCGTTTGGCACATTTTTCGAATGTGAAACTTTTGTATGTTATTTGTACGTTTGGACTCTACGCAATGATGTGTGACGGAGCCGTAACATATTATGTAGTGAAAATGTTAGACAATACAAACATTAGACAGGTTATCCAAAAATGGGCATAATGTCACTAATTATATTGGCAAAGCAGAGAGTTTGATATCAAAACCTGCAAAATTAGTTTATTACCTATTAAGAGGTCATTCCATACCCCAGGCGTCAAACATAAAAAGCTGATCCAGGTTGGCTATGCCAGTTAATTCAAATATATTGAGTATGTATCATAACATAGAATGGAAGAAAATAAGAGTGCTGTTTTCAGAAAAACAGTGGGGTTTTTTTTGTGAAGACTAAGATCTATTATACCAACATCTTGTGATCGTTTGAGTATTGAAGAATTCACATCTGCATGTGTCTCAAGATTTTCCATTTAAAAATGGTAAAAGTGCCTCACAAATGTATACATGATAAATAAAATTGTGCTTTAATTAGCGATGTAATGAAAGAATAATACAAAACAAGCTGTATTCTACATGACTTCAGCAATTACTACTTTTCAAATTGCCGTTAAAGGAAGTCAACTTTTGCGACTGCCTCACATCTGACGATGATTTTGTTCTTCTGGTTAGCTGATAGCGTTCCTTGAGTTGATCTAGGGCATTCATGAGTCGTGCGTTAGCGGCATCTAATGCCTCTATTCGTCTCTCTTGTGCGTCAATGATCTTTTGTTTAGCACCGACGACGGCCTGCATTTCTTCTCTCTCATGCTTGAGTTCTTCCTCAACGCCAACCAATCTACGATAGAAAGACAAAAAACAATGCACAGTAAGCAATAGTTCTACAAGATTCCACATATTTATGTGATCAAAACAGTTTTTCATTGACAATGATATGGATGCAGGATACATAAAAGGCGAAAAAATCTTAAGAATTCATACTCGTGACGCATTACGTTTTGAAATGCACGGAGCATGTGTGCATTGAATTTTTAGCTCAAAACTACAATTTTCACAAGTATGAATTCAGCTTTATGTCTATGTAGACCAAGAGAATGAATTGATGTCAAAAGCTACTGCTTTGGCAGAAAACTTGTGTGGTCATTTTGTCTCTTTTTTAAAAATTCACCAAAATGCTGTTATAGGTGGATTAACTACATAGAGTGAGAAGGGGATATCAGACTCGGCATATTTTTGTTCCAACCAAAGGCAAATTTGGGGCATTCAAATTTTAAAAGATGATGCATTGCACCTTATTATAATGCACAAAATACTGACAATACAATCTTATCTTTATACACTGTTCATTTAAAGTAATATTTGTGTGGTTTGTAAATTTGGCGGGACTCCAATTGACCTGTATACCTCATAGAAACACCATTGATACGTAAATCCAGGTAAACCCCATATGGTGGAGGCACTAAGTCTACAAGGTCTGTAGTGCAAATCTGCATATGTGATAAAGCTACAAACCTCACAACCTTGCAAACATTGTGCAACCATGGTTTGCACTAATCCACTATCAAAATAGTTATTCTCAAAATAAACGATCACAAAACATGCTGTGTTTCTTTTAATAAACGTAAGCCTACTACAAAAAGCACACAAAACATTCACACCATTGACTAAAACCACACCACACAAACACATTGATAGTCATTTAAAAAAATTATGATTTGATGCTGAAGTGATTATGTAATAACAACCAGTCCTTACTATACACGCAGCTCAGTGTCTTCTCCAGAGAAGTAATGCACTTTGCTTTAGGCAAAATAAATATATTGGACAATTTAAACAGAAATCCATATAGGGGTTGCATTTACAGACAATGGGCCCTGTACTATGGATTTTTGTTTAAACTGTCCAATAAATTACTGTTTGGCCTATAGTCAAGTACTTTTGATAAGGGAGATGACTTGACCTTGGGTTATTGTCAACACGATCGCAGGTAGTGTTAAGGAATTCAAATTGATGCCGCGTGAATAGTGTGGACCAGTTGCTCGCCAAATTAATTTGATGACATCGCTTCAACAACAAATTTCAAATTGGTATGATGCTCTGAAAATATTTGGAAAATCGGAACTTGCAATGAAACTTTGGCAAGAAAGTTACGCATTCTGTTGTCAAATGGATTGCAGCCAAAGCCTGAGACAGTAAAGCTGGTTTCAGACTTGCCTGTCGTGTGGTCGTACGACCAGCGTGATGTCAACAATTTTTAGTACGCAAACTTGACCTTGTCGCATCTGCTTGCAGTACGACAAGCCAATATATCGATTACCCTGTTGTGATGGTAACAACGACATGATATTTTCTTGCGACAGGCCATTGCGGTAATATGCAAATGAGATGTGTGTAAATGTTTTGTTGTCTGCCGCAACGCTGTGAGCCGCAACGAAAGCTACTTTGAAACCACCTTTAGCTACTTTATAGTAGCAGTCAGACTATAACAATATTGATAGACACTGTTTGATAATTTATCCGGGCACACAATGTTTGAATTAATTGGTTAGGTTTCACATTATTGCATTAGTCTGGCCTGCAAGACAGCACCTTGTCCCATACTATCAATATATCAATCAAATGTATTTGTTAATGAAAGACTGGTTTGATGATTTGTCAATCATAAGATCTGTAGCAGAATGCTGATCCCTTATGTCGGGGGGGGGGGGGAATTCTCAAATATATTTTAATAGGTATGTACTGCATAGGAATTCCAAAATATGGGCTTTGGGAGAGATTTTTTTCCAGAAAAGTGTCTTGACAACTGTTTTTTCCCCTTTAATAAGGTCTTACAAAATGATTTTAGGCATACAAATATGACCATAACAGCTGAAATTTGATTAAAATACGCTCATGAACAGGAGTCTTTAAAACTGAAGTATGCTTGAAAAGGGCACCATAAAGTTGTGGCTGCAGCACATATCTATCCCTTCAATATGTATGAGTGGCTCCCCTTTGGAATTAACACATGCTACAGATCAAATATGCCATGGTCTTGAGGAGACAAAAAGCACCACAAATGTTTAAGCTTCAAACCCAAACTGCCAGTTGACATTCAAGCAGCAGTTTGGGGTTTTAAGTCGTCCAGAATAAAATAGATTTCATATCAGTTATTTTTTACATTAGTTAATGACATAGTTAATGTTAAACTCAAAATAAAACCGAACATTTAAGCATTCAGATCCAAAGCAACCATGGACACATGTAATATTAGAGTTTGGAAACGTAGTTTTAACATGTCTTAGCTCACAGAATTATCTGTCCTGCATATATTTTAACTAAGATCAGACAATGAGCTTTAGTATCATTGACTAAAAACAACAAAAATTGAGAAATGTCCATGTTTACTTTGAAGAGATAGCATTTAGAAGTAATAATTATAAATCACAAGAAAAGTTTTCTATGTTATAGCAAATAAAGCATTGGTAGTTTGTGAATGTATTTTTTGAACTGTTCTCAACAAGTTGTCATGTGAGTGCAAGAAAGTCGTATCTGCAATAGCTGCCATTTGCCATGAATTTGGATTGCACACTGTATAATCTCCATTTTTGGGTCAGTGGTCCTGGAAATGGTTCTTCAGGTGACATCGTTACCTGAAGAACCACTTCAGGAACCACTGACATAAAACAGTTAAATTCTGAGGGATTTTTAACATTCTTATGACAAGTTGATTTTGCTTACATTTAGAGATGATCGCTAACTCCAAAAATTGTCGCTAAATTGTTTAAAACACTCGCTATTTAGCGATCTTTTTTGGAGTTAGCGATCAAAATGGGGTTAGCGACCATTGCTAAATGTTATTGAAATCGGCCCCTGGACTTAAGTCTGAGACCACTATAACATGAACACTTCAGTTGCACATTCAAAAAATACTTGCACAAACAATAATTCAAATGTTGTTAATTTTCAAAGCAACTCAATATCTGCGTGAATAAGTAAGCTACAAAACCAAGCAATCTTAAGTTGAAATCCCAGCTCTTCACAATAAACTTAAGTCTACATGCTGAAAATGGTCAGTTTACACTGTTAAAAGGAGCATGGTCCGATTGCTTCAACTTTTTGAGATTTTGGTACCAAAATATGGCTCATATTTTTCTCATAACCTGTGTGAAATTTCATGGCTGAGTTATGCTCCCGTTTTGGAGATATGTATGAAAATGTGTCTATTATGGTAACCATAATTAATTTTATACAGTAACGTATAGGTGAAATACAAAATTGCCCATAAAATCAAAAAGGTTTGACCGATTCAGCTAAAATTTGAGACTTACGTCTTCTTTAGTGGTCATCTTTCATTTGACATTGAAAACTAAATTTGGACTAAGCTCCTTTAAGTGATACAAAGAAACATGATTCATCCTTCTGTACCTATATTTAAACATCAGTTCTGTTTAATCCTTATTTCTAGTTTCGGTTTATTTCCAAACCACACAGATTTACACTAAATAACTGTCAGAGGACCAATCCACAGTTAAGCTACACTCTACAACATGTCAACTGCTTAGCAGGCACCCCCAACGACCTAAACTGAATAGAAATGTCAAGCTTTTTATGGAATTTTAAATATATTTTGTTTGTTATCGAAACCTAAAACAATTAGGCCCGTATTACAGAAAGGTGTTTAACTAAACCACGGTTTAACAGAACTTTCACATTCAGGTATTCCAATTCAACAATTCAAGGGGTCAGAACATTCAAGGAATTCACTTCAATCTTAAAGGGATACATGCTAAGACAATTGAAACTTCAAACTGTTACACAACATCCTCCTTCAAAGGAAAAAAAACAGATGCCCAAGATACTGTTTTGGGTGTTGGACAATGAAGACTTTGATGTCCATTGGTGATCTGTGTGGTTGAAATGATTACCAATCAACATCATAGTCATAATGATACAAACTTAATTCTTCCATCAATACCCGGGGTGCTGAAAGAATAAGTTGTAGGCATGCTCATCATAAAAATGGTAAAAAGGGTCTGATTTTGATCTACTAGTAGCATATATGTTTTTGAGTTTAATTCAATTTGAACCTTAGCAAACCTCTCTGGTTGATCTGAGCCAGTAGCAGAAACCAAATTTTTCAATACTGGTGGTGCACATTTTTTAGTTTTAACCGACAATGGATTAAAGGAACACAAAGGTACACCCTTTTTTTTTCAAGTGTACACAATTTTTTCAAGTGTAACTTTCAAAACCAAAAGGAGAAAAAAGGGGGTTTCTGATTGTTTTCTCTCCTATCAAGTTTACTTTCTTTTCAATTATAACTAATCAACTGCATCAATTAAATGATTTTTATACAGTAATCTTTTTTCTTCCAAATATGAACATCATCTTGTACCAATGCCACTGATACATAGGCCCTACAATTTTGCTGGTCAACAAATGAGCTATTGGTTATGCCACTGTTCACAGCTTTATAAGCAAGAGAGTATTTAAATAAAAATTGATTACTAATGATGAATGCATGATTTATAGCTTTTTATGTACTCTAGACCCTCATTAAGAATTGGCAGTCCATTTACAAGATAGTGTCCCTGGTATGTCCAACATTTAACATTGAAAGTACAGTACTAGAAGCAATATCTACTCAATTAAGAGAGCTATCAAGGTGTGGTTCAAGAACATTTAGCTAGCACCTTGATGGTACTATTAGTTATATATGCGACTCAGTGAAATGATTGGCTTGATGTAAGTGTTTCGAAGCAATTACATTCTGCCGATTCATATTTTTTTCATCATCTTGTATCTTAAGCCTTGTATGAAAGAGGTTTCTACCTCAAAATGGTTGCCACCCCACAATTACAGACACACTGATTTATGAGCCAGGGACTCAGAAGCCCGGAAGCAGACAATTTTGTAACTGATATGAAGATGCAAAGCATGAAGAACGGTGTGATGCATGGGGGCTCACTCACATATATGAGCAGGGTACCTATATAGATGTCCAGCGGTCAAGACCCCCACTTTTCAGGCCTCGAGGTCACTCATCAGATTCCCATTTTCAGTATGGTTCAGTTCCTTAGACCCCCATTTTGAAGTAAAATACAACATTTTAAGTTATTTTAGCTCCAACTACAGAAATTGATCATCTACTGTGAAATGTTTTAGCTCAGATGCCTATTTTCGGCAAAAATTTCAGTTCACTAGACCCTCAAAATGAGTTTCAAAGGCCAAATTTTTGTTCAAAATCAGTTCATTAGACCCTAACTCAGTGCAAAGACATATCTTCATTTTTTGGTTTCAAGTATGTTCAATACGTTATTCATATGGTTGTGTACGTTATGTATACTTTCAATTCATTATCCTTACGGTAGTGTCCATTTGGTACACGTTTACTTTTGTATGCGATTCGTACGTTTGGGCTTTATACGGTGATGTGATGTGTGACTTAGCCTAAATGTATGGTATGTTTTCCAATTTTTATTTTTATTCATCATGTTTGAGCTTAATTAAAAAAAAACCATATTAACTCTTTCACTCCGGAATAAAATTTTAACAATCTGCCCTATTTGGACGGCAATCCGCTCAGAGCAGCTCTCAGACACCTCACTTTATGATAGGATAGGATATTAATTGTAGTGCGCCAGGATTACTCTCTCTTTGCTAATAATATATAATACTAGATAGCCCTTTGTTTTAACTACTTGCTGGCGAATTTTCAACCAATTTGGGCTTGTTGTTTTATTTTTAGAGCAATTTGAAAAAAATGCGTCGCATTAGAAATTCTGGCCAATTGTGCACGCATTTGAGAGCCGCTGTGAGCGGCTTGCCGGAGTGAAAGAGTTAAACTGCTGGTCTAGAATATATGGAATTTCAACATCTGATGATCGAGCAAATCAGATCTCTGTTGATGTTGTGGTAAATATATCATATTTCAAAGCAAAATATGGCATGCCATACATTGAGTCTCTTGTGTTAAGATTCATTGGTTGATATCGCATGGTCATACCTTTTTTCAATACACATTAAGTAGACTTCATAAAGTTTAGGTTGCAATGGCTAAACCATACTTTACCCATTGGTAAAATAATTCCAATGTATTTTCAATTCATAGGCTTGGGGATGAGTAGCACCAAATATTGGGCATCGTCATGCGAATGCAAGAAAGACGTATCTGCAATAGCTGCCATTTGTCATTAATTCGGATTGCACAATATAATGAAATGGTTCTCCAGGTGATGGCGGATTGCACAATATATAATGAAATGGTTCTTCAAGTTATGGTGAAAACCCATTTGTGACTTGTTCCCACATAACCCGGACAAAGTCGCCAGAACACTTAAAGAGATATAGCCCAATAAACTTGTTACAAATCAATAGAAAACAAAGGATTTTTCAACCTAAATATCACTTTTTGACATACAAAACAATGAGTGATCCTGGAGTGTGATATATCATTGGAAAGCTTATAATTTTGCCATTTTAAATTTGGTAAAATTTGAAAAAGGGATTTGTGCGACTTTGTCCGGGTTTCGAAAGAGCAGGTCACATTTTAAGAACCACTGATATATAGCAGGAACATTTTGAGGGGTTAGTTCACATTCTAGTGACAAGGTGTTAGATATACATAACTTAAGGCAGCCATTGCAGATGTCGATGCAGTCGCACAATTTCGGTGCAGGACAATTAATGCAAAGAGTATGAGTCAACCTCAACTCTGATGAAAACAATGTACATCAACTCATTTTGATTTGGAAAAATAAGCCAAAGATCGCTAAGGATCCGGATGAGATATGGATGCGATGATATTCAAAACAGCAAAAAAATATCACATTCATACCCCTCGTGTATTCTGGTTCAAACCAGTACAGGGCAGTACTCTGGTTAGAACCAGTCTGGTGCTGATGTATCTTTGTCAAACCTTTCAAGATCAAATCTAGAAGAGTTTTAGAAATAGATAAGAATGGCAGGATAAAGAGTTAAAATCAAGGAATGGAAAATATTCTTAAGAAACAAGGACATTTGAATACATATTACATTAGAAAAAAAAGCTAACATTTTATTCATAAGTAAATTAATACAAAAATGGAAATTGATATGAGCAATATACAGCCTTATTACAATAAATCACATACAAATGATCGAAAATACCGAGATGGACAACAAATCTAAAATTGAATTGACAACTTGCGTCAAATCAAATTTAGAAGACCAAATTTTGGACTTGCCTCATCTCAATCTGTCCTTTTATGAGAAAACAGTTAGGTTTAGTTTCCTAGAATTTTACTGGTTAAACAAAACATTTTCCAAAAAAGGTCCATTTATATGAAAATTAAATTAAACCACTATCTAAGAAAGTTTCCCAAAACTTTTGCAAATACAATCTTTCTATATCAATCCAAATATCATGATATTTTTACCAATTTCACTGTTGAGATGAGCAAAAGTTCACCAAAAAAAAAGCGACCCTAAATTTGATAGCAAAGGG
>JXSR01S004624.1:0-16791 GCA_000969725.1 Ophiothrix spiculata
AGAGAGTTCGTATGAGGAGGAAAAATCATAGGGGAATTGGGTATCATGGTATTTATATCAGGGATATCAACATGGGTGTCAATAAATTTATGTGACGTATGATCATGATGAATGGTACTTGACACAGAAGATGTGATATTTAAACAGTTGTCATCTTTATCAACACAGCCAAGGACAACGGAACATGTATTATCATTGGATGCAAGGTCAGTGGTTCTGGAAATAGGGCCATTAACATGAGTGTCAATAGAACCTTGACGTATGACGAAAGGAGAAGATTGGGTAATGTTAGACACAGATGATGACGTATTAGTACATGCGTCATCAATATCAATACAATCAACAGAAGCCACATATGTACATTCATTCAATGCGGGATCAATGATCCCTGATTTGTTACATGTAGTATTCATTTGATTATCAACAAGACCTTGGAGTATCCGATCAGAAGATGATCGGGTGATGTTTGATACAGAAGAAGTGTTGTTACAAAAAATACCATTATCTACACACTCAGTCAAACCAGCACATGTTGTATCATTCAATATAGGATCAATGATCCTTGAGTTAGTGACATTAGTATAGTCAATAAAGGGTCGGGTGATGTTTGATAAAGCAGATGAAGCATTGGTACAATCATTATCATTATGAACACAATCAACTCGACCAGTACATTTGTTGTTATTTGCTAAAGGATCAATGATCCCTGAATTTACTCTACACAGATGCGTAATACCCTTTGTGGATCCTAATTGGATATTGTCGGCGGTGGATGATTGATCATTACCACCAATGGGAGAACCTTGAATCACAGATAAAGTATGAGCATTTGAATTGCATGTATAAATCAATTTGTTCATTTTTTTGTCTTTAACCTGACATAATCTACTCTTTTCGTTTTTCACAGTTTGATTAATTTCATTCAGACATTTGTGATATTGAGAAGGATCATTTAGTTCATTAAACATATTTGTTTTAAGTCTCTGAATATTATTCGCGACATTAGCAATATTTCGATGAGCTACCTTGATAGCTGTATCCCGAAGTTGAGAAGATGCTGTCTTTAAAATGGTGTCCCATTTGCGTAGAAAATTGTCATCGCCGTTCATCTCCAAGGTTTTAGTAAGGGATAGACCATTCGGAACCAAATTCAGCTCTTTATATCGAGTTAGGTATTTGTGATGTAATTCATAGCGTAGTAGTTTTACCTTTTCCCGTTCCAATTTGATGAAAGTGTTGGAATGTTGCAGCTGCGACATAGCTGTGCCGTTTCCCCGTTTCCGGATCAACTCGTCAGAGCAATACAAGGTGCCACCGTAGAGTACCAGCAAAAGTACCGTAGGTAAGTATGAGAGAGATTTGATGGCATCCATACAAAAAACGGGTTGTCTTCTCGTGTGAAAATGTATATACGTAAGAAATTGGAGAAAACTGAAACGTAGCAGTACTATGTGGTATATTTTTATTTCTAGCTTTCAGCCATAGGCCTTCTTCAGGAAACTGCAAGAACAAAATACATACAAAAGGGAAAATTACCAATATGAAATACATAAACAAAACCGATATGAAATACATGATATCAGGTAATGACAATGCTATCCAACTACACAAGTAGCGTGTCGAAATTACAAAGAAGATATACAGATACACAATGTGATAACAACCGTTTATGGGCAACAATATATTTTTTGTATAGCCGTTAGAATAGCTACGTATATATATATATATCGATTATAATGGTAACAATAAAGATATGTTTGTTAAATATGCGAATCTTGTTAAACTGCGAATGCGATAGATAGAAAAGTATTCCAGGTAATCCAAATGTATCAACCCTGTTTCAGTCATATTTACATTTACCTCACAGATGCTTTCATTACTTGTAACGTTTGACTTATATTTCTCTCAAGGGAAGGCACAGTTTGATATATAACTCAAACTAATATTGTTTGAAGTGAATTTACATGACCCTAGGAAATGACCTTATTTCAGGTGCAATGGTTCTTAACCAAATACATCATGAGATTGTATAATATACGTCTTCAAAGTGTGTTCCAGTTTTTTCTTAAATTTCGAAAAACAAAACAGTTTGAATGAACACATAAAATGAAATGACCTGAATTTGTCGTGTTTCATTCTTGTGTATTTTGATTATTAATGCGATTCATTTGAATGACGTAAAATATCCCAGACGCAATTCGATTCAATGCTGTGCTTTATGTTAAGCTAACATTAAAATCACTTTTAAGCAATTCTTATGTAGTTTTGTTTTGTTTGCCACAAATAAATTAAAGCTTTCCAGATTCCCAGCTCTCTCTCCTCTTATTTAAAATTAATGTACACTGTAAAATTTATAAAAGCATATGAATTATAATTTTATTTTTCATTTAATATCATTTCTTCACTTTTAAAGCCTGTCATTCACAGTAGGTTAAATATCGACGCAAGGACAAAAGACTATAACATCGTCATTTTACCTGCGGACAACATGGACAAAGGAAGATGCCTGTAAGTACAAGGATCAATTTCATAATTTGTTGAGTGACACGAACACTTATTCCAAGTTAAACAAATACCCTACACATACATACAAGAATCTTTTTCTCAAACTCTTAAAAGAACTCACGGAGAAAGGTTCTATAGATCAAAAATTGTACGAAAAGCTCATACCAAGTGCCAGTGTTGTTCCTTGTATTTATGGACGATCAAAAGTACACAAAAGTAGCATCCCGGTAAGTACTATTGTTTCTAGCATTGGCTCCGTGTGCAATAATTTGGAGAGTTTCATAGTGGATATGTTGTCAATTTTGGTGGGGACATCCCCTCACCACATAGAGAACTCACAGGACTTTGTCAATAAACTCAAAGATCTCAATATTAATGATGATGAGGTTCAAACATCGTATGACGTCACCGCGGTTTTTTACGAGCGTACCAGTAGATGGCGCCACATTTTTTTGAATGACAAGTTAAATAACGATAGTAGTTGGCAAAAAAGAACCTATTTAAACGCAAATGAAATCATAACTTGGTTAGAATTTTGTTTGACTACAACATACTAGTATTTCAAATTTCGCGGTCAACTTTACCAGTAGGACCATGGATGTGCTACGGGATTACCAGTTAGCCCAACTATTGCACATTTATATATGGAGGACTTTGAGCAAAAACCATTGAAATCGGCTTCTTTTCTTCCAATGGTTTGGTATCGTTATATGGACGATACGTATGTTGTGATTAAGAAAGATCACGTTCAAGAGTTTACCGACCATATTAACTGCTCGAATTCTTACATTAAATTTACCAATGATCCTCAGCCTTTTTTTTTTTTTTTTTGTTGCTACTTTGGTCAAAGGGAAACCAGTCGGTACAGGTCTGTGTGTATAGAAAACCAACACACACAGACCAATACTTGGACGTTGAATCCCACCACCCGCTAGAACACAAACGTAGCGCCATAAGAACACTTTTCCACCGCACTGACACCATCATCACTGAACAATCGGACAAAGAAAAGGAAATTGGACATGTCAAAACTGCTTTGAAACGGTGCGGCTACCAGAATTGGAGTTTTAAGAGAGCCTGCACCAAAAATATAATTAATCTGATTCTGAGAACTCGAACTCTACCATCAAAGAAATTCCCTGTTGTTGTCTCTTATGTTAAAGGGGTCTCGGGGAAATCAAGCGGGCTAATGGACAATATGGTGTCGTTTAAGCATTCAACCTACAACAACCTCTGAAACAACTTCCCTGAAAGATAAAGCAACCACTGAAGAAAAATCATGTGTTGTTTATCGTTTCCCCTATAAGAACTGCAACAAAGTTTATGTCGGTGAAACGAAACGGACCTTGGGCGATGGGATTAAAGAACATGTAGCAATTAAGACCGCATCCAACCAACCGGCCCTTGATTAACACAGCAAGGCCACTGGACATGAACTAGACACCAACAATGTTAAAGTTTTATGCAGGGAGGACAAGCTTATTCCCCGGGAGGTTACTTACATTGACAAGGTATACGTATAAGTGCCTGCCTTTTGGGGTTATTTTTCCAGGATTTTAGTATATCAATGGGGTGTTTTCACCTCAGATGAAAGCACCCAATTTTCATAAATTGGGTGCTTTTGGGAAAATTTTTCCACAAAAGCACCCAATTTGAGTAAAATTGGGTGCTTTTCCATTATAATTGGTATACTGATGGGTGGGTTTTTGAGCCAAAAATATGTATAGAGATGGTCAGTTTTTCGGAGTCCGGCAGGCACACCCCCGTACAAATTTTTTTGAAGACCCCCCCCCCCCCCCGGGGCTTATTCCAAGGAAAGTGAGGGAGGCAATTTATATTAGTAGGGACCGTGAACTTTATGATTTCCTATTATCAACATCAAGAATGACCCCACAAACGTCCAGAACAGGAAATCAGACGTCAGACCCAAATCAGACACCACTCGCTGAGGACGGAGAAGAGTTCCCCTAAAAGTTCGACCCAAAACGTGAGTGCTGATGAATATTGTTAAATTATATTTTCATATCAACGTATTTGTTGAACAGATGTGATAGACGAAACTAACATCCGGAAGCAAAATATGTCAGATTTCAGTTCTTGTTCAGTATGAAATGACTCGTTATTAAACATTGAATCTTGCAGCAGGATTAACAAGAAAATTCAAGAAATTTCCTTAGTTTATGTCATAATAATAATAAAATGAAAATCGCATGTGGTTAGCTAATTGGGTTTTTAATTGGGATTAATTAATGTGTTAATTAATTATAGCTGATAGCTGTGGAGATGAGGCGCCAGAGAGTGAGGAGCTCCTAATTCACACAATTGGGTGCTATTCCCACATACTTACATTGATTTTCATACGATTTGGACACAAGGATACCAAGGTAAGGTTGCATATATTATGTAACATAGAAATATACAGAATTGAACAAATTCTATGGTCAAGATAGGTACAATCTGTCACTATGTTCAAATACTTTCATGAATTTTCCTAAGACTTGGCCATTAGGATACCTCTTTTAGGGTTCATCTGGGGTCATTAATTCTTATAAGTTTAATCATCCTGAATACTAGCAATAGGATGATAAATGAAAAACTAAAAGGAGGTTTATATGGAGGATACTAGATAGTACTTGTTATGTATGAAGCTATATTGGTTACAATAATGGCATCTGAAACAATTCATTTTTCAAATATGTTTTATGTTACACCCTTTGTATTTTATGCACACCCTGTATAATGACCCTTAAGTATTATAAAAGGATGATTCCTTACTGTTTACCGTGTAGGCCTGTTCTTATGTAATATATCTAAAATTAAAGTAACGTAAAGTGAAAACTCCTTTTGCCCATTTCCGGTGTATCACCAAAAGGTAACCCAACTTACGGCACATGACCATCTATGTAAACTATAGGCAAATCTAATTGAGGCAAGGGAAGTAGTCGCCGTTATACAATATATCTAATCAAAACGTTGACGTCCGTGTTATCCACGATCTCGTATATGCAACTTCGCAAGTAAATATGATTTTATACATATGCAACAAATTATTCATTTTTGTAATATTCGAATACTTCATATAGGAAAATAATATTTCTATCGTATTTCTCCAAAACATGTGAAAAGTTGACTAAATAACTATTTGTTTTGGCAAAATATAAGTACTTGTTCGCCAACGCGCTTTATGGCAGTCAACAGGTCTTATTTGCTCTACGATTTCTTTCGTTTAGTCTCGATATATGTTTGTCATTTAGTTACGTTTTGATTTGTTTGCTTTTTGTGGTTCCCTTAGTAATGTTTGTTTGGACCCTTTAAAGTTCCATTTACATATAGTTTCTAGAAGTTATTAGTAAGATCAGCTAGGTCTTTCAATATATGGTACTACTTTAGGTTAATTCAACATATTTTGCCAGCATTTTTTTTTATTATCTATTGATTTTTATATCCAACTAAAAATGGCTACTGTTTTGTGCCTTTTGATGCACTATTTTAAACAATTTGAGAAAAGTAACTCTCGAATCTATTTAGTCTCTTTTAAAATCGTTATCCAAAATTAAAATTCTCAAAAAGCAACATAAAATAAGCAAGCAGGCGCGTAAGTAAAACATAAAAAACAACCGGATAAACAAAATGATAAACATGCATGAAACGGTAATCTTATGATTAGAAGTATGCAGTCTGCAGCATGAAGCATATTAATTTACCATCAGTAACAATATGTATTGAAAAGAGGAAAATGGAGAGCCCCTAGCACATGCTTGAAATAAATAAATTAAAAGGTTGCAACATTATCCTGAAACAACAAGAGTAATGACAAGATAGAGTATTCTATGTGATACATAAATTGTCAAGTGACTGCAAGAGGCACAATATTTACATGAGCCAATAAGGGACCGCGTTCACAAACACTTGTAAGGGGGTGCCTGATGCAAAAAAAAGTTATCGCGAAATTTCGGGGGCCTCGACCTCAAAATATTTAAGGGCCCCCTTTTTGCGACAAAAATTAGTGGTCAACCCCATAGAAAAGCATGTAAACTCAATTTGGCAGAACATTTGTGGTAATTTGTTTCCCTTACGAGGGTGAAAATTTTTGAAAAATGTTGCGGCTTGGAACTCTTTGATATTTATAGAGTACTAGCAGGAGCGCTCGCTTCGCTCGCGCCCCGTTACTTGCTTGATATGAATTCTAGAGTTTAAATGGCATTTGGAAAAAATAGTGAAAAACGTCTCAGCTCATTCATTTTTAAGCAGTGTAATATGAACATAACTTTATATTGAGGTTTGTGTTTTTATAGACGCTGTACAGAGTAGACATAACAGGTAAATTAAGGTATATTCCTCTGTATTGTTATCATGATCAAGGCACTTGGATATAAAGTAATTTGAAGGTCAGTTTCATAAGTAGGATCTTATCAATCTTATCACTGGCAACTTGTTCATACCGTGTTTGGTAAAATTGTACTATTTATATAATCTTGTCCATAATCCATACCCAGGCTTGAAGTTCAAGAGATTTTTAGATACATGTATCTACAATAAAGGAAATGTTCTTGCATATCTTTCACTGCACAATTTGTTAATGACATTTTTGATTTGCTTTGTAATCATGATACTCATGGCTCTTGGGTTATGAATCATGTCAGCGCCGACAGCGGGCATCAGTCATGAGCATTCACGGTTGAATGCCGAAACGCGTTTGAGCTATGTATGTTTGCACCTCTTGTTTAGCTGATACTGTGAACAGCTTAGCTTAATAAATGCAATCAAATGGAAATAATTTAATCACATAAATTTGCAAGTGGTGACATTAATTTCAGCTTTCAAGCTTCTTAAGCTTATCCATTACTTTCCCGATTCGCATGTCTTCGAAGAAATCAAACAAAAGCATGTTGAGTGGACGACGCTACTTGAGTGGTCCCCGTTCTCATATGCCTCATACCATTAGGTATAATACTGAATCACGAAATAAAATACTATCGAAAGCCAGCGTACGTCCGTCATTATCCTCAAAATTTCAGTAGCTTAAAGAGCTTACAAACAAAGTATTGTTTGATAATCAAACGATGGAATGATTTTTTCATAACATTTTTAAATAATTTGTTTAAGGTATTTAACATTTTGGAAATATATAGCTCACATCCAAATCAATTTTTTGGTAATTTTCATCACATTTATAGGACATATGTAGACCTAAGATACCGAAAAAAAGTTTTGCCAAAAGGATAGTACTGGTCACGTTTGTACTCGGGCTCGTAAAATTTTAAACAACGGCAAGAAATACAATTGTAAAGAAAAGTGAAACCATGCATTAGTCGTTGTATTTGTTGTACGGATCAAAGTTTCAGTAACTTGGGCGTTATAGAAGACAATAATGATAGTTTATCTGCTATTTTGCGATCGATAGAAGCATAAAATCGTATTCAATGGAATGTTTCAAAATAATTATATTTTTTGCCAATACATTTTGAACGATTAAACTTGATCAAAAATATAAATGAGATTTATTGGACAAATAGGGTACCTAAGTTTGCGAACAAATGAGTTACAATATACAATGTCAATATGGCGCAGCCCCGTGGAGAAAATAATTCAGTAATGGCGCTGAGCCGACAATTTTTCAGTGGCTTGGGTGTTTTAAAATAAATTAATGCTATTTAAAAAATGAAAAAAAATCATTCAGTCATATGCAAAGTAATATGATAAAATTCAGTAAATATTGTTTATTATACTTTCCAATTTAATAATGTGTCTGCATAACCGATGACATTTTTATAACCCATGGGGGACCTAAGTTGGTGAACAAAAGTTGTATAAACCATCAATTACAAAATGGCGTAGTCCATGGTTTACAGTTCTCTCTTAATAGCATAGATTATAAATCACAGCCAGATGAATGATGTTGTCTATAGTATGTATACTTCAACGCCATTTTGTATTAGTTATCTATACTAAAGTTTATTTTCTGTTCGAAAATGATCTAATTAAATCTATATAAACCTCGTTTCATTTCATCCCGAGGCTACAAAGAACGTAATACGTGCACCAGGCACACGAAGCATTCTTAGTATCTGTGTCACTGGGTATGATTATGGTGAGTACTTATGAAAACGTCATGAAGTAAGGCTCGCTTTGCTAAAAAATCGCTGTAAGCAACAACATTTCATTATATATCAATTTTAATATTTAAAAAAAAAAACTATTGTAGTATATACAGAGTTTGCCAAAAAACACAACAATCTTTCAATTTATATGTTTAAAATACTAAATTCTAGTATTTACAGTGTGTGCCAGAAAAATAAACAATATTTTTGAGCACAATTCTTGGATGGTTAGAACATATATAAAGTGCAATTTCATAGTCCATGAAAGAAATTTATTTAAAGCCAAGCCTGTATATTACACGAATAAACATGTTCAACTTGCTCATTTATGTTGCGATGTTTTATCATTATCGTAAATCATTTAATAGTGAAGATCAAAACGTTGCTTTGTTAAATTCTCAAGAGCATAAAGACCGCATTAAAACCCTATTTTAGATATCTATCTTGGACAATTATTTAACATTAATGTTCTGACGCGACACCATAAAATGGAAATAGAACAGTGGCGTATATTCTTACATCCAATTTATTGATGGATATGGCATTTTCATCTTATGCCTGTCAGGTTTCATACCATTTAGTTAAAACATACCACAGGATTCGTTGGCCTCATTTTGGAGACACATTGTCATCGTTCTAGTCATTATAACGGTCACATCATTATTAAAGTCGGTTCCAAGTTTAAAGATTGTTATTGATAGCCAAAGATGCTCCAGGTATATGAGTCTTTGAAGCGTACGTACGTTTGTAAAAACATACAGTGGCAAAGCCATCCAAAGATTGTGTAATCGTCTGAACATGGTAAGCAACAAATTTAAGAGAGAGCATCCAAAGAGTTCACTTCTAAATTGATTCTTTACCTAATTTTGGCATGCTTGCTTCTAATATAATTGATAAAAAGAAAGCTGATCTTACCTTACGTGAAATATAACATTTGTATTATTTAGTACACTATCTCGTCACTAAATCTAAACACATCGGATTTGTAAGGTGCTCTTGGCCAGTGCAATTAAATTTGTCCTGCTTTGTAGTTGAAGGTGTTGGTAATAATTGGAGACTGTAGTATTTAAGTCACATTTTGACGAAATTGAGTTATTGGTTGTTTTGATGTAACTATAGGACAAATAATATTTTGACACATTTTTAAACAATTTTTTTCCATGGTAAGTGGTCGTCACGCTTGAATAAATTGTGGGTCAAAATTCCAAAATGCTTTAAATATGTCGAGTCACACATCAAATTATTCGTTTCATCGAGTAGATCACAAATAAATATACTTTTATATATTTTGAAGGTTTGGTTAAGCAGATATTAACTAAAATTCACTGAAGCGTGAAATGAGGTCAAATTTTTCAACAAGATCCGATTTACACGAATGACATGTCAAATTGCTCGTCATGACTTGTACATTACAAATATGTATACTTTTAAAATGTTTTGAGTACTCATTTTAAGATAAATAGGATAATTTGATAGGCGCTCATGATTGTAGAGAAAGAAGTAATTAAGTGCAAAATAGTGATTATTGATTGCATAAAATAATTTTACTATGTAAATTGCATATTGTAACACTTTTTCTAATACGCTGTATGTTCAGTTTGTCGAATATGATACAGATTCAATTTCAAACAGTGTTGAACGTAGTGATGTAAAATAATTAAATAATATTCAGACTTCTACACTACAAATTATTATCGCTTATCCGGAAGGGCTTTCGTTGTATCAACCACGGGGTCAATTGGTCTTGATGGCTCTGGATTAAAATCCTATAAGCAAGCCCGTAGCCAGGGGGTGTGCGGTGGGGGCGTCGTACCCCCCAAAATTTGACAATGTACAAAAAAGGTCCACAAATATTCCCAAAATGACCACCAAAAGAACACCTAAAGCACCAAAACAAGTAAATGGAGGTCGTTTTTTTAATAAAATACCACACAAAATGCTTGAAAAATTGTAAAAGAAACTACTAAAATTAGTTTAGGGTCAACCAAAATGAATATTTTTCCTCAAAAGGTCCACTTTTTGAAAATCCGCACCCCCCTTGAAAAAATCCTGGCTACGGGCCTGCCTATAAGGGCTAGTAATGGACAAATTAACGTCACAGATGTCTTGTGACCACATATCTCCAACTATTTGTCGCCCTTTGTGTTGATGGGTTTGATAATGATTTCTAAGATACAAATTCTTGTCCTTTATCTTTCTTCAGTCTTGAATTGTTTTTGATATACACAGCTTCCAGTGTCATCCTATGCGACTACCTTGGCTCCTTACCAAACATCCTTTTGTTATCAGTCTATTTTTGAGAGTTCTTTGTTACACGAAGGTGTAGTAAAACAACAGAAGTCTTTAGTTTTCGCTAGCATTGGAAGTCTGATTTATCATTTGTTTTCCGGATTACCGCTAGCTTCAGTTCTGACACTCTTCTCTTTGAAAGCCTTATTTCAAATAAAGTGTAACGTTAAATTAGAAAATGTGTCAATTATAATTGAATTGTTCATAAGCACTTCTTTATTTTATAGCCTGCCATTCACTTCTGATGAAAATCAACCTATTTTTTAAACAAAGGTGGATAGAAGATACTTATATCTGGAAGCAAAAGAATCAGATTTCAGGCATACATATATATTAGGGTGCATCAAACGCCCCATGGTTTTTAAAAAAAGCTTCTAGTAAACTTCTACCTAGTATACAATTGTTCCAATGCTTGATAAAAAATACCTGTGCCAAATTTCATCAAAAACGAAATTCGTTAGGGGGGCCACGTGGCAGTTTTTATACATGCCATTAGTTTTGAAATATGCAAAAGGCAGCTATTGTGTTTTCTATAGCATAACTCAATACAAAATACAATAGCTGCTTGGTTGATTTTAGTGACATATGCTTTGAAAAATCACTGCCATTCATTTTGTCTGGTCTAATTCTTCTACTGATCATTTATTATCACAAGTGATAAAACATTTCAAGCTGAATAATGATCTTGTTGTTTAGGCATTGAAAAGAGCTAGAAATCCAATAATTGCCTACTTAAGAGGCTAACTGCATGAACGATCTGAAGTGCTTTCATTGATCATTAATTATCACTAGTGATAAAGCATTTTGGCACCATGAGTCTTCTAAGGGGTCAGGTCAAGGTCATTTAAGGTCAAAGGTCATTTGAGTTCAAATCGCAACAGTGTTCAAAAAGTTGACCCTTGGTCATCTGGGGTCATTTTGGGTAATTCAAGGTAATTGTATATCCAATGAAACATTCAGAGTCATTATTTGCAATACCACATATGGCAGCTATTCCTTTGTGAGTTTCTGAGTGAGGATTCTTGAGGTAATAATAAATAGCTGCCATATGTAAGCAGGCAATTTCAATACCTTAACTTTAATGCCACCGTGGTCCCCCTAGACTACCTCTATTTTTTTCAAACTTTACACAGCGTGTTTTCTAGCCAAATGAAACATTCTAAGACTAGGTAGAAAAAATATGTATGACATGAGGGCGTCTGATGCACCCTAATATATATTTATGTATTATGTATAAAATGCAGACATAAATATACATTTCAGGCTCTTCGGCTGTGCAAAATGACTTTTTTACACATTGATCCTTGCAGCAGGTTTCGTCGAGTTTAAAACCAATGAGCAAGAATATCTTTGTAAAGTGTAGGCGAAATCAAACAATGACATTCATAAAATATTAAGTAGCTTCAAAAAAGTTTGGCCAGAAAACACATTATTTTCTTTTTGTGCTAAACTTGCATATTTTTGGTCAACTGACCTAATCAGAGTGATCATCAGGAGCTATCAGCATGTAATCTGCTGCTAAAAATGTATACTTTTGAATGAATTATCCGTTTCTAAGGTACACGGTTGCTCATATAGTTGGAATAAAAATATTTTTACCACTTTTTTATGTAAAGGTCAATTTATGAGGAAAATATCTGGAAACTTATGTTGCTTTTGGTCAGATTTGATAGGTAATCTTGTTGGGTGTGAAATGGAACTCCAAATGTGATAAATTTTCTCATGTACTGATAAGGGGGCAACAACAAAAATTGGTCAAAAACGTGTCACTTCTCAACTCAAGTTTAGTGGTCACATGTAATGTTTATCCGTAGTAGAGTGATAAGCAGGTGATTAATTGTCTTTGTCACGCTTGACTTAGCCAAAAGAACGCTTGGAAGCAAAGCACAAAATGATCCTTCAACGCCCCTCAATTTACAAAAATATCGGCTTATGACATCTTAAAAGGTTTTCAAGATGTCGCATACCGCCGGGGACCATTCCACGTTCACTACAACCCTATTTTTGTAAATTGAGGGGCGTTGAAGGATCATTTTGTGCTTTGCTTCCAAGCGTTCTTTTGGCTCAGTCAAGGGTGACAAAGACATTCAACCACCTGCTTATCACTTTACTAGAGATAGACATTCCATATAACCACTCAACTTGAGTAGAAAAGAGACCTTGAGGAGACAAGGCGGGGTCAAATCTAAAAATCACGTTTTTGACATATTTTTGTTGTTGCCCTCTTACCAGTACCTGAGAAAATTGATCACATTCGGAGTTCTATTTCACACCCAACAAGATAACCTATCAAATCTGACCAAAAGCAACATACGTTTCCAGATATTTTCATCATAAATTGACCTTTACGTAAAAAGGTGGTAATAATATTTTTATTCCGACTATATGAGCAACCGTGTACATAGTACAGAGTAGATAACGTATTAATTTTTCTGAAACTGAAGTGTTAACGTGCACTTCAACTTGTGATGCTATTAGATATACATTAAGTTCAGACATTATTTTTTTCAAACAATCATGAAACTGAAACCTTGTTAGACCAATTTATCATGCAATTACTTTGGTTGAATACTGTTTTAGTAAACAAATAATAACTTTAAATCAATAATAAAATGATAAAATGATATGATGAACTTGCAGAATTGAGAAACAGAACGCTTATTTTTACATTTTACATTTGTAAATAATACTGGTAAAACAAAACAAAGTAAAACCTAGACCCACATTTGCTTGAATAACATATGCAACACTTATTTATAACAGAGTGGCCTATTAATAGTTGTTGAAACAGACGGAGAAATACATTTGCTTCATCGACTATGTGTCCTCTATTTAGAATATAATGATAAAGTTTCCCTGTGCCTTGTGTTCATCAAAAGCAAAACAACTATCACGATTAAACTATTTCCAATGAAGCACATGATCTCACATATAGTTGAATGTAAGAGAGTCTGGAAGGCATTTGAATAAAGCAAAACAATGACCTGACATAGATATTAATTCTCTACCTATTAAAGAATTTTGAAAAATACAAGTACTGAAATAAATGATTTGAGTGTGTTTAAAAATTATGAGCATTGGATGAGTTGCATGGAGTACACTTTCACCAGCGCATTTGATTTTAAAACGGATCTGTTATATGAATTGACGTCTATGCATAATAATGATAATGAGAGATTTTTGAGCGCTCATGACAAAGAAGCCGCTGAGCGCTGTACATACTTGAAACAAAACCTTAAAAATATACAATTTTTACAAATAAAAATTCTTACAAACAAATTCATGTACAATAGGAGAAAAATATGGTAAAGTTATTGCTAATTTCACATGCAGTTATTCAAAAAATAGTCCTCAAAAAGTAGAGCCTTGAGAGTACGTTTGAACTGACTAGTAGTCATTATTGGAGCAGCAATCCTGATTATTGAAGGTAAACAACTTTATTATAATATAATAAAGTTTCTTGCTACAGATCCAATAATTTAAAGATGGTACTCACTGGAAATATTTAACTTCCTCTCAGGAAGCTTGGTCACTCCGTTCTTAGGTGTTGACTGGCAATCACGTCTACTTGATGCTTTTGTGACGTCACTAGTTGGTTGCCGTTTCAGAATGAGTGTATCATAGATTTTATTCAATTTATAGGCCCCCTCGTCTTTGTTCATGGTGTTGTCTCCTTTTGATCTAATCCAGATTGATTCTTTAAGCCACCGTGTAGTTTTGTCCTGTTCTTGATCAATGAGTTTTGCCTCCTCCCACCCAATAACATGGTTTGTACAAGCGACATGGTCCGATATTGCGGATTTGTGGATCTCTGCTGTAGAAGTCTTTCTTTGGGAACGAGTTAAAGTTTTAGTACTGATTTTTTCCGCTTCTGCTTTATGTTCCGCGAGTCTGGTTTTAAGTAAGCGGCCTGTTTCACCAACATATGTTTTGGTGCATCCTTTGCAAGGGACTTCATATATAGCATCAGCTGTCTGGAGATGATCTCGCTTATCCTTGGGGTGGACAAGAAGTTTGCGCAGAGTTTGGAAAGGTTTCATAGCAGTGGAATAGCCATTCTTCTTGTAAATCCGGGATACTTTCTCTGAGAGGCCAGTGACATATGGTACAACCACCAAACCCTTAGATTTTTCTTGGGATGATGCAGGCTTAGACTTATCAGAGTCTGGAGTGTCTTTGTTCTTTTTGACCTTTTCAATGGCCCACTGTGGGTATTCACATTGTTCAAGAGCATCGCAGATCTTACGTTCCTCTATTTTCTTGTCCTCGTCCTCTGTCACTAAAGCATCCTTTCTGTCCAAAAGTGTTCGTATGACCCCAAGTTTTTGATGCAATGGGTGGTGTGAACTGAAGTGGAGGTATTGGTTGGTGTGCGTAGTCTTGCGATAAATACATAATTTTGTAGTGCCATCTGGTTTTCTGATTATTAAGGTGTCAAGGAACGGAATGCTGTCATCTTTCTCCTCCTCATAGGTGAATTTGATGCTGCCTGATGGGTCAATTTGATTGAGGTGTTCAGTCAACTTTTCTGTTTTGCCCTTCTTAACTACCTCCAAAATGTCGTCGACGTAGCGCTTCCATAGAGTCGGTTTGCAGTCCATCGGAGCCGTAGCTATAGCTTGTTCTTCTAGCCACTCCATAAACAGGTTGACTGCGACTGGGCTAAGAGGACTCCCCATGGCTGCGCCTTTAACTTGCTGGTAAATTTGTCCTTTAGAGGTGAAGTAAGTAGTCGTGAGCACAAATTTGACCAACTCCATAAGATCATCGACTGTCAATTTCGTTCTCAACTTTAACTTTGGATCTTGTTCAAGCTTCTTGCGAATGATGTCGAGGGTAAGATGGATCGGCGTATTTGTAAACAGGGAGACCACATCATGCGAGATCAATTGTTCATCCTCGTTTATGATAATCTCACCCATGTCTCTGGCAAGTTCTTTGGAATTTAAGACACTGTGATTGGTTTTTCCAACAAGGGGACTGATTATGTCGGTGAGGGATCGAGACACATTATAACCGATGGTACCCGTGTAATCGATAATTGGCCGCAGGGGGTTGTTGTTCTTGTGGATCTTTGGGCTGCCATAAATACAAGGGACTATTTCCGCAGTGGGGTACAAATATCTCTTGTCTTCGGCGGTGATCTTGCCCTCTTTCTCAAGTCTACCTAAGATTTCAACAAGTTTCCTCTTGTACTTGGCTGTTGGGTCTTTGTTAAGCTTAGTGTAAGTTGTTTCGTCACTAAGCATAGTCTTGAGCTTGTCCTCGTACTCTGTGGTGTCCATGACAACAGTGGCACGGCCCTTATCTGCAGCGAGAATTTTGACAGATTTTTCCTTTTGCAGTTCTTTGATTGCATTTCTTTCTTCACGAGACACATTAGAATTAGGGGGTTTTGACGATTTAATCGCGCCGACCACTTCCGCTCGAAGTTCCATAGCTTCATTTTCAGGTAGTTTCCAACACGCTTTTTCCGTGGCGATTATACACTCATTTACGATGTCCGGCTGAATAAGCTTATCGGGCGCTAGTGTAGTTTATTTGTTATTTGTAGAAACAAATATTTCCAGTGAGTACAATCTTTAAATTATTGGATCTGTAGCAAGAAACTTTATTATATTATGAACTATGAACGATCCTGATGAATCTATTCAGTGTATAAACAACTTTATTGTTCCAGAGTTTGGGTCCAGAAACGGCGAATGATCTTTGTCCATAGAAATATGTTCTTGGAATCTGCGAAGGAAACCCGAAAGCGACTTGAGACGAGGATCTGAGAGTGCAAGCTGGTGTATTAGTGGTTAAGGGCCCTGTCAACCCTTCGTTTTCTGAAATATTTTATGCTCTGTAACTCAGCAACGGATAATTAAATCCAAATAAAAGTATATGTTTCTAG
>JXSR01S004624.1:39684-51982 GCA_000969725.1 Ophiothrix spiculata
TGATCCATTTCACTCGGCTACGCCTCGTGAAATAGAAAAGTCCAAATTTGACCTCATGATATATTTGGTACTATTGCACTCTCAGGCATTAAATATTTGTATACTATTGCACGTGCATAGGCATTCAACATTTGTTTAATATCATGATATCACACATGAAACAATCATGCCGTGCAATAGTACAAACTATTGCACGGCTTAAATCACTGTAATCATGATATTAATGCAAAATGCGATTTTGCGTCGTGGGTTTCCAGTGATATCCAGGCTCAGGTGAATAACCGCGTGATTCCAAAAACTGAGAACGGAAATGTCGTCATTGATTATAGTTGGGATTTTTAATGGACACATACAGGTATGGACACATCAAGCATGTGATTTCAGCAAATTAAAACACAACTGACTATTCAGAAATAGAAGAAACCAGTTAATTTACCGCAACTTATGAATTAATTTCCAAAGTCTGAACTGATACTTTCAGCTTTTTAGCGTTGAAGATCAGCTTAACTAAACGTTCCGTCAGGTACAATTTGCAATGCAATTACCCCGTTACCGTAACGCTTATACAGCACAACTAAGTTTAATACCATCCGGAGGGTCTACACAATGACCTGACATATATACATTTAACTTTGTTATCCAATGCAAATAAATAAGACATTATTGGTGGTATCTTGAATTTAATTGAAAGCACCAGAGGGTTACAATGCTATGAGTTCAGCAGGTTGTTCTTATTATTGCCAGCGTTTACAAACAATGGACTTATTTCCATGAGAAACAGTTAAACAGAGAATTTACGGCTAAGACCCTTGGCAAATCTTCGAAGCTCTGTGGCAGCTGCGGAATCAAATCACTGATGCCCTCAATATGAACAGACGCACAGGAGCCGTATAAAGAGACGTATGGAATAAGAGATAAGAAGTGTGGTTAGCTTCATAGAAGCCATTAGATGGAGAGCTGGGATTCGGTGAGTTTTAACTTACATGTACAACATGATATGTTCAGCAAAACAAACGGCATCTTTTACATGTTTGAAAGCCAACACAGTCTTTCCAAGTTCAAAAAAATAAAAAGGAAGAAAGACATCTTCACATTTCACTTTATGAAACACATGATTCATATATTTCGGGAACAAAGCCATCTTATTAAAATAGATATATCTTATATATCTATAGAATGCCTTAATCAATCACCTTCATGCTTTCACCATTGAAAAATTAAATCCATGATCTACTAAGAAATAAAAATTATCTGTTTAGGGGCGCACCATAAGATTTCCAATGGGGATCAGAAAGTTGGGTTTGGGGTTGATTCTTTTTTCGCGTCCAGTTCGGGGCGAATTTTTTTCTTAGAAATTACTGTTTTTTCCCCTATTCCATGTTCAGGGGTGATTTTTTTCTTCTGCTTAAGGTAAGATATTACCTGTTCATAATATATGGCTGCGTTTTTATGTCTCACTTGGTATTTGAATGATAATAACAAGATGTTTACATGTTTGCACATATGCAGCAGACCAGTCGAATTGACCCGGCATACATCCATCTAGAAGACAAGGAGACTTAAATGAACAGATGAAGAATGAGTCTAGAAATTGAAACCAAGGTCACGTAGTAAACTACAACCCCTGCTGATTAAAACCACTTTTTAAATAAACAAGAACTCAAAAATTGTGGAACAGAAATGTATATGAGGAAACAAGTAGACAAAATACAGATACAGAGTGTATTTTTGAGAACTTGATTGCCGGACATTGCATTGGTTTACTCCTACCTTATAAACATCCAGCACGCATATGTTCACTAAGGCAGAAATTAGAATATTCATATTTGTATTATCATCACTTTTGTAAAATAAATGATTGTTTTTCTTTTCTAGTAAGTCATCCACGCATGACTGTTTCCTAACGTTCTTTTTCTTACTGCAAGTAATCCATTTTTACTTCTCTTTGTATATATGCTACCTAAGTTAAGATCTGTTGTAACATAATTTGAAGCTTAGGTTTTTGTAACATTTGCATGTTTTTAAATCGAATGCCTATTGTGTGGTCTATTCATATAAAAAAAAAACATTTAGACAAAGTAAATTTACTAATTTACGATTTTTAAACCATTTACCAACAATTATGAATTCTATTGCTTGATTACCATAAATTCGTTTTTTAAATCTTCTTATACTTCATAATAAAAAATGGGTTTATATACGAGACAAAATGTTCACCTGAGTAGTCCCTAATGGTACATAAACTATAAACTATAAAATACGCGAGGGCTACTTCTGATACTAAAATTGTCTGGAAAAATATCAGGCACTTAAAGATTATTGTTTGTGAATTTAAACATTCATCACTGGTTGATTGACTGACCGATAATAATACTTAAGAGTGATGATCTAGCCATAGCTTGAAATGAAGTATTATTATATCAGATTACAACAAATCAATCTGATACCATAAGATTACAACTGATTACAAAAACCTGAATACATTATTCGTTTTACAAAGAGGTGTACGCTTTTCATGACCTTTTCCCATTGTGGCCAACTACCAAACGATGCTGCTGCATGGCAATCACGTCATGATTACATTTCTCAGCAAAAAAAAATGGGACTAAGGCAAGGGGTTCTTAATTAATTCATTGTAAAAAAGGCAAAAATGTTGTGATAAAAATGCAGAAGGGCCAAATAAAGAATACAAATTAGGTGTCTTTACAGCAGTGGCGGCACGAGCATCATAGCCCGCCAAGTTTTTACTTAATCTCGTGATATACTTACAAAACAAAGAATAGACAAAATTTGATTGCGGTACATGATATGTTGGAGAAGTACCACGTTTTGTGAATAATAATAATAATGTAATATCTTGACACAACAGCAAAATCATTTTTGTACAAAAAGTGTGCTATCGTCTTAAAAAACATGTTTTAATGATAACTCTCACAAGGAATGCGCTCTGTCTTGTTACTTTTATTGTAAATTTGTTGATTTTGCCATTACAAAAAAACACCAACGAAATATTTCTCCCGTGGTCTGGTGAGCAGAAACACGTTGTAGGCCAGCCGATTCCGAGGCCCAAACTTCCAACCCCATCCCCTACGTGTTCAATACACATCTATACTTAGAACATAGGAATAGTACTCTTTGGTTCGGAATTGTGTGTTTCCCACTGGATTCAGAGTTCGATAGGATAATGGGTTAGATAGGATAATGGCTTGTCATTGAGGTTGTTCAGACACATTTAAAACACTTTAACTTACTTACTGTCTGTTTGAAAGAATATTGTTGCCATGAATCCACTTGAAATTGAATGTAATAAACGACCTAGACTTTTCATTTTCGGATATCAAATTTTGAGTCATTTAATTAGAGTCTTATGCCTGTCATCTTAAGCTACCTGAGCGTAGCAATGGGCGTAGTTTTGCGACTCTTGTGTTTTTTGATAAAGTTAGAAAGGTGCCATTTAAGACACATTTCTACAATAAAATAGAATATATTCTTCGGTAATCATATCACTCGTTGGGCAATTAATATATAATAATATTAGGAACTGTGTATGCTCAGCTTAATTACTGTGTGTGATATACGACAAGTTTTCTTAACGAGTACCCACATACTCAAGCAAAATAGATTCTAGTTTACTGCTGTCAAAATTTATTATATTTGTCAGACAAAATATGTATTTTAAAGTATTTTTAAAATTACCTTTGAATGTACAACAATAATGTAATCAAGTCATTTCATCATCTCGCAGTATACCTTTAATTCTCTTGAAACCACTGGACTTAAATCTATACAATAATACCAACCAGCCTCTCGCGCTATGTCTGATTCGATTAAGATAATGTTTGTAACATGGTTTCCAATTCCAATTCTTGTCTAAGGTTCAAACTTTGATGACATTCAATGCTTCCAAACACTTGTAAGACATATCGTCTTCAACTTTTGAATCAGATCTATTTAGCAAAATAGCATAACCATCATTGTCAAAACTTTTAAGGTTGGGTAGATCTTCAAATACCATAAATGGTTTTATATTAAAAAAGCTGAACTTTTATTAGTTTTAAAAAATGCCAAAAATATGTCAAAAAATGTAAAAAAAATACCATCGCTGCCACTAAAATGGCAATTTTTTAAAAAATAAGATAAAAATCAAATATTTGAGAAATCCTTTCCTAGACATTTTGTTTCTTAATTCCAAAAAGCAAATAATTCAAAATTTCATGAATGCATATTTTAGTTAGGCTTTCCAGAAATATATAGGGCAAAATGTATGTTGTTTTTGTATTTTTTTTTTACCAAAATCGACATTTTTGGTCAAAAACAGATATCACCAGGAAAAATCCACTTCTAAAAATGTATACTTTAATTAGTATGAAAGTTAGAGTACAGAAACCATTTATGCTATTTGAAAATCGAGTATAAATATAGGTTATAATAAACCCATAAATATCAAGCTTTTTGTAACAATACAACTATATATTAAACAGCAATTTGAATATAGTAGATGAAACATACAACTTCGATAAGAGTTTTTTTGATTCAAATTTTGTGTTTTATGTTTTTGGCCTGTTTGTCTTTAACTTAGGAGTCAGACCTTTCGCCCCATTTTAACACTACAGTTGGTCCTAAATGCTGTTGTTAATATGTAAAACTTTCACTTAGACATGCCATACGTCCAGTAGACTGTTGAGATAGAATAGATTCTGAAACATTACCTGTAACTTTTTTTCTGGTCATGTAAAATGTTTAACAAGAATGTTAACCATGTTTTGCAACCTGGGTAAAATTCTTAAATACAATATGTCTACTTAAGGAAAAAGTAAATATACAAATGGTTTTGCGCATGTCTAGAACAATTTTAGTAGGGGACTGGTCTATTTGCTTTCACTTTTCGCGCATTCTAGGGATTTCAAAGTGAGTTTCCAAGTACTATTGCTCGTTTTTTCTTAAAGGATAATGGAATTAGATGAAAGCAGACTCAAACACCCATTATACTACTCAAAGTACTTATTACCTGTCACATGGGCCTGTCGCGAGAAAATAGGACTAATGTGTAATCATGTAGTGTAAGACATGCTCTAATATCAGAAATTTCAAATTTTGATGCAAATCCTGCATTTTGAAGATTGGATCATATCAAAAGCAAAACCCAGAGTTAATGACTGTTGACCTACCCTGGAAAAATCGAGTACAATTCTAGTACACATTCCTGAGGTGCAAATTTGGAAATCAAATTCGAGTACAATTTAAGTACAATTCGAGTACAAATTTGTGTACTCGAATTGTATTTAAATTGTACTCAAATTGTACTTAAATTGTACTCGAATTTATGTTCCAAATTTGCACCTCAGGAATGGGTACTAGAATTGTATTCGATTTTTCCAGGGTAAATTCATCTACTTTTGGACGTGATGGTGTTTATTTATGTTAAGGGCTTGTCAGGTGGCAAACAGATGAATTCAAGGAGCGGATGCTGTATCAAAAAATAATTACTACTTATTTCAGCATAAAAATGTATTTGTTGGAAAGACCCTTTTTATGAACTCAATCACTCGTTTATCTATGTTGTAAAAATAAAGGAATATCATTATCAGATTGAGACAGCGGAATGAACCCAAAGTGGTCAATAAGAATATCTCGACAAAAGTCTTGTTTACAGATCATCTACCAACACATCCGTACTTTCCTTCAGGGTCAAGGATTTAACAGCAAACAACAAGACAAAATGAACAAAAGTTATGATTAACTGACTTATTCCTGTGAGTCTGCTTCAGATGCGTTAACTTTACTAAATGCAGTCTCAAATGTCTTGAAGTCTTATTCTAAGTTCTTTAAGACTCTTCATACACATGCCAGGACAGGATAATAGCATAAAATGACAGTGACATTTTATAAAACACACTTGAAACCTTTCAACATACTTATTTCTATCAGACGAAAACGTGATATAATGAGTAAATAATAATGAGTTATATGACATGGACTTAGCAATGTTGCAACAAAATAACTGTCTTGGTATTGTCGTTCTTTTGTGGATGTTTTATGTGTGCTTATCAATTCCACTACAAATTTTGAAATAAGATAGAGATGAGTTTTCTTATTTGAGTTTAAATCAAAATCATGTTTTTTCTTGGTCAAATCAGTCAAAAAAACCTTACATCTAGTTATTTGATCTCTGGAGATTCCTAATCAAGGATCGGGTCATGGTTCAAACAATCAGCCCTTGACGTACCACTACACCAAAAAACTTGTTAATAACTAACTATTACAAGATGGCTTTCAAAAGGCACTCAAAATATTCTGCAAGTGGCTCTTATGAGCTATACTTTCAAAGCCATCATGTTTCCATTATTTTACATGAGTTCTTCTATTTATTGTTCTAAATATGTTGGCGCACAGTGTTTCCATTAATTTTGTACTGATGGATAATAAAAGGAAAGTCACCGATATCGAAAATAAGTACAAGAGACATACACGGATTACATAATTTGTGACCAAATATCAGAAAGCCACCAATTTAAATACTAATAGGATGATCTCACGTGAACTTGAGAAACAGAAGTCCATTTTAACTTGTTTAAAGCAAGTTAATGTTGTGTGAGAACAATCCTTTAAATTATGTCTTTTTTATTTCTTTAATTTGCTCAATATTTTTTCCGAACACATTTCTAATTTACTAATATAAAAGGTCATAATGTTGATGTTGTATTGATTTCTGAGTTTTAAATATGTCTGCACTATTCAATAAGTACAAATGAATGATTCTGTACACTTTGGCAATCTTGGGCAATCCCTTTAATACATTTGCCTAGTCCAAATGTTTTGCAATGCATAACAATGCATCTTGTAAAAGATTTTGTTAACCATTACTGATCCTATTCACTTAAGTCAATAAGTAGAGATAATGGCCACTTGAGAGTTTGCAATTCGCAACATTTCATTTGTGTTTACACGAACAAAAGCAAAGGCTAAGCTGCTGAATTGTGTATCCCCAGTAGATTTAGGGTTCGATGCTTGATGGGATAATGGCTTGTCATTGAGGTTCTTAAGACGCATTTAAAACCCCTCAACATACTTACAATCTGTCTGGAAAGAAGAATGAACTATGTGTTGACAAGAATCCAAGTTTGAAATGCAATAAACTACCTAGAATTTTCAATTTCAATACAATATTGTGCACTTTTGGTAAGAGTAACTACATACTTAGATTTAATAAATACGTAACTTTTATATTTTGTTGCTGCCAAAATTTATTATATTTGTCAAGCAAAATATGTACAATCTCGTATTGTACCTTTCATCCTCCTGAAACCGCTAGACTTGACCAAGCTCATTACAATAATACCAACCACTCTCTAGTGCCATATCTGTTTTGGTTAAGAGAATGTTTTGACATGGATTCCATTATTCCAATCCTTGCCTAAGGTTCCAAATCTGAATACTTGTAAGAGATATCGTCGTCAACCATTTCATCAATTCCATTTGGCAGAATGGCATACATAGCCTTGTCAAAATTTGAAAAACCAATATTGAATTAAAAATTGACTTATACTTCATATGGATTTATAACAGCATTTGTTTATTAAATCAAATTTCTATCAAACCTTTGGTAACACACAACTATGGGATAAAAAAACAATTTGATATTACATGTTTTGTTCCCTATAATCATAGTCTTCTATATTGTAAATAGTTAAACGCCATCGCGTTCAGTCCTTGAATGCTTATATAACGGGTAGCTCTATAAATTTACTATACATGTAGAATCATCTGAAAGCGCTTACATTTTCCCTTAATAAAAAAGCCATATAAAGTATATGATTACCTATGATTACCATGTTTCTTCAACCTAAGTCAAATGTTCCTTAAATACGATGCGTTTACTCAAGGAAACGTAAATGCTCTTTTTACGCATGTTTATAACAATGTAAACATGGGCTAGATCTATTTGTCTTGCCCTTGCATGGTTTCGAGGGATTTCAAAGTGAGTTTCTAAGTACTTTTGCTGTCAATGGTTTGATAGGATAATGGAATTCGATGAAAGTAGTTTCAACCATCCATTATGCTACTCAATGTACTTTTAAACTATTATCAGTCACTTGGCTTTGTCACGAGAACACAGGACAAATATGTAATCATGTTATGTAAGACATGCCTTCATAGCATGAGTTCTATCAATTATGTAATCATGTTATGTAAGACATGCCTTCATAGCATGAGTTCTAATTTGGATTGAATTAGACTGGATCAAATTAAAAGCAAAACCAAAAGTTAATGACTGTTGACCTTGTAAAAAAATAACATATCATATAAAAGTACTTTCCACTTGATTTCAATCAAAAAATATGTACTTTGTTGTAAAAAATCCCTTTTTTAAAGAACTCTGGAATTTTTTGAGACAGCAGTATATGTAGTCAATGTGTTCAAAGTGGTCAATAAGTATGTCATTTCAATATGGGTTATAAAGACAATTCCCATGTTTATAGGTCATGTCAAGTAGCAAGACAACCAGACAGAATGAACAAAACTATTTTATGTGTTTGCTTGTTTGTTTGTACACGTTGGTTGGTAGCCTAACATGCGATCCATGACAAAGTCATTTAACTCCAAGCCAATGCATGAAGCACAAGCCTAAATAGCTCCAAAAGGACTGTAAAACACCAGGTTGGCAAAAGGCCAGTCCCAACTCAACTTGGTAACAAATAGAGGACAATTTTACTTTTAGCCTTTACTTGGTAATTACTTGGTCAAAAAAAAAAAGAACTGGGGGAATTCTAATCCTTCACCCCGATGCCAAGGCTTTCAGATTTACTGACTTATTCCTGTGAGTATTGGTTCACATTACCTGCTTCCGTTGGGACTCAGGCTGGGTTTTTAGGACACTTCATACAGCTAATAGCATAAAATTGCGGTGACATTTTTAAAAATACACTTGAACCCTTTCAACATACTTATTGCCTATCAGACAAAACTGTGATAATGAGTCACATAGTCATGATATATCTGAAGTTTGAAATGCAATGTACGTCATGGACTTTGCAATGTAATCATCTTGACCAGTGTTCTAGGGATATCAAATGGAATTTTTAAAAGCCTCTTAGGTTCGATCACATAGAACTATACTATACGCTATACCGGCACGTTTGTCCAATCTATAGGATATTTATTTTTCATGATACTATCCACAATGTAAATCCATAATCATTAGAATTTAAAGCTAGCCAACTGACTGATGTCACCCTCGAAACCAAAATTTTTCTTTTTAGAGTGAGATCAGGGGGGGTTTTGAAGTGGCTTCATGTATATATAAACAGTACAGAGATGATCGATTTATATCGTGGATAGTATCACAGAAAACGAGTCCTATAGATTGGAAAAACGTGCCCCTGTAGTGCCGTATAGTATACATTGAAAAGTATAGTTCTATGTGATCGCAGCCTTAAGTTTGCCTGGTCTAATTCAGATATGGCTCATTCTCCGTTAAAGTGTGCAACTTTGCCGGTTTGGTGTCACTCATGTTCGTGTTGCTTGTTTAACGTTGTTAAGCCTATTACAAATGATTTGATTGGTTTAGTTAATACGTTAGAGTAACATTAGTAACATGTGTGAAGCTAAACATATTAGCATGCCAGGAAAGTAGATAACGATAAATCTGAAAATGCAAAATTTTCAATTTCCCCATGTCGCCAGCCATACTTTTTCTGTTTCATGGGCCCCCGTTCCTAAAATATTCGAGCATATCTAACATAATGCACACTATATAACAGCCCGTAATAGGTATTGATAATGACATATAAAGTTTAATTATATTACTTATTTTATATGGCATAAGAGCTTTTTGAAATGTGTCGCCAATATTGCAAACAGATACGTAATCATTTCTAAAATCGATAACAAAGTGTCAAAATAAATCTGTTGATGGATGATTCCGCATTAGGTTTATCAAGCAAACTTGAGTGTTGCATAACATATATCTTATACAGAATTTTACATTTACAGTAACGATTTACAAGGATAATAATATCAAAAAAAACCTATGTGACGGTGACGTCGAAACAGATACGTAATGTACATTCTGCTGCCTTCTCGCAAAACGCGGTACACTATGAGCGAAAATACTTCACCACAGTCAGTTTGTGGGTAATGTGAAGACAGAGCCCCTTGGTGGGAGTCAGGGGGCTGAAGCACTAGCGTTTTTTGCATTCTAAAAGTGTTCCTAACATATTGCAGTTATCGGCAACATTTCCTATACAATGCACACACAACGCTCGTAATTGATGCATGACCCTGAGGTATCTTCCCGTGTTTTTGGTATAGGATGATAACTTACCAAGATCGCTGTATCAAAACTAACCAGCCGATTTTTTTCGTACATTTACCATTTTGTTCCTGATTTATTAAGCTTTCGTGTGATATTTTTGTGAACTCAAAAGACCAAAGGGTAAGCCTGACTAGGTACATTTTGTACCAAGATCCCGGTCAGCTCATTCGGATTTCCCACGCTAATTAAGAAGAAAATTTCCTGTGCCAAGGAGTTTCGACATACCCACTTTCATTGGCCCACCACGCTCGCGCCCACCAGCTCGCATCCTTTAAGCTATCAACTTCGTACACACATGTCAATTAAGATCATGAAATTCTCGTTCTCATGACACTCATGGTACTCATTAGCATACGATAATTCAAAGGACATATTCGAGTCCATTGAACAAACACGTAAGACACATCCCAAATGCCTTGTTAACCAGTTTTTACTGAGACAGCGGTCACGCCTTAGGAGCATGGCACGTCATTGAGATAATTGGTATGACCGTGGCGGGTAGATACACTTGCGTTGTTTGTCAATTAAACCTGGTTAAAGATCTCCGACTTGGTTTAGCAATGCAAAGATCACGGTGTAGCGTGCAGTGGGCGATAACTGCAATATGATACGTATTATTGTGAATAATGTGAAGAATTTTGCAAATAAATAAAAACCGTGAAACCGTGGGGGGGGGGGGCATTTGATATTGTGTCCCCCACCCTTCAAAACGTGGAGGGGACGTGTCCCCCTGTCCCCCTGTCCCCCCTGAAATGACGCCCATGGTTATTAGTAGTCTCTAACCAAAGTTGCACGCTTTATCGGAGAATGAGCCGTATGTGCGAATGACTAGTGTTGACAGATTTTAACACATTTTTTGTTAAGTTTCGATCCTTGAAAATAGGGTAACCGCACTTGTAGAAAACCAGGATCATACATACGAGTAGTTTTCCAAATCAATTTTGATCAATGTCTACAAATTGATCAAATTTACCAGGATAAGGTTTCAGTCGATATTAAGATCATTTTATTTTTATCCTTTTTATTCGATTTGGATTGTTTTGACCCACCTTCGAAAATGGATCAAATATATAAAATAAATCATTTTAACTGATTTCAAGATCAAAGTTTTGATATTTCTGTTCTGGATCACTTTAATCCGAAAAGGATGAGCTCATAATTGAGACTGCGTTCGGTTCCAAAGTGATCGTTTTTTACTCTTTAATCCTTGCCTTCTAATAGTGCTAGCCTTGAATGTATCCGTACATAATTTCATAAAGTCTGCCAATTGCCTCCCGTGGTCGAGTGGTTAGAGCGATGGCCATATAATTATGAATGAATGAGTGGCGTTTGATCGAACCAGTCAAGGGTCACTTCCGGGTGAAGAGAAATGTCAAATTTCAACTTTGTCCGAATTCAGACGTACGTCTTGGACTAGCTATAAAAATTGTTCATTGGGACCTCGTCATCCGACTTTTCCATGGGGTCAAAGGTCAAAAGTAATGTTATATTTTCAACTTTGTCTGATTTCAAAGGTTGGGGTTTAAATTGTATGTTTTCCTTAGGACCAAACATCAAAATAAATGTCATATTTTAAACTTGGTCCAATGTCAAAAGTTACGGTTTCAAATGTTAATCGTGAAGCAGCGATCAAAAATGTCATTCATGATATACTACAGGTTGTAACAGAAATAATTATACATTGTTATATACGCTGAAAGAATAAAGTCACACTTTGTATCACATTGTCATTTATTTATATCAAAAAGTCAACTTCTTTAGCTACAAAATGCACTTTATTTCATCCAAATTGATGGTCTACAAGCAAAGTTATGTCAATTATACTGACCCTACCTTTAAACCAACTGGACCAGTTCATCCGATCATTTACCGGTAGCAAAATAATAGCACATAATGCCCCAAATCAGCCATACGATGTTCAACAGGATTACGAGGCTGATTTTAGTGTTCCATCTAACAAAGGCAATGTAGGAGCTCTTAATG
>JXSR01S004625.1:87056-97252 GCA_000969725.1 Ophiothrix spiculata
ATGGAACATCATAGAAACTTCATACCATGCAGACATAAGTAGCATATGATGAAATACTTTCATACACAAAAATATGAATATTAATTAGCTAATTAGCATATTAAATTGGCCGAATATGCCAAATTAAAAAAAAATGCAGCACCTGAACCGAACATCGAATGAAGCTCGTTTTGGTGTCAAATTAAAGCTCTTTCAAAGATCTGTGTTTTAAACCTAATTGCAAAGACCATGGGGCAAAGGGTGTTCACTGTCTATGAAAATCCAAATATGGAATGAACAATTTTGATATTCTGCCATTTTCAACCAACATAATGTACTCTGATCATTTTTGAATGAGATTTAAAACATAGTTCTTTAAAAGAGGTTTAATTGGTCACCTCAATGAGCTTCATAGAGGGTGTAGTTATGGTTCTACATTTTTTTGAAACCGATAAACTTGGGAAAAAAGTGAAATGCTTGAAAATCCTCATTGAAAATATAAAATATATATATATTATAAAATATATATACTAAAAGCAGCTATAGGACAAGGCCAGATCAAGAAATAGAGGGCAGCAATCAACTTACTGCATGGGAAACTCCAACTGTAGAAGGTTTCAGACTTTTAGAGGTAGGGTAAAGGGGTATAGAAGTACTTTTAGGGTATGGTTGCTATGGTAACGGGAATATAGATATATAATGAAAATTATGGACTTCGTGTTTTATTTTGATATTTTTGCAAAAACGTGTTAATTTTTTTTAGTTTTTTTTTCTTTACAATATGAAAGTTAACATATCAAAGTGCTTATTTATAATGAAAACACACAATTAAAAAATACATGATTTTTTCCTATTTATTCCCTGGGATAATACCTTAAATAACATATCAAAATGAAGTCGATTTCATTTTGAGCAGCAGTCACACGGATCACTATTACAGTTAACTCTATTGCAAAACCTTACTACCACAATGCTCCCAATACTTCGCGAAAGCATATTGAAAGCTTTATTATTGTGTAAATTAGAAAACAATGGTGATGCTATTTGCGATGTTGCACACGTGGTGTTATCTTGACAAATGTCTTGATGTTTTGGGAGAACGTCACCAAAGGATCCATAACCATTGCCTCGATATCGTGAAAGCATCTGTTGTCAATGTTTGCAAAGCAATCCAACTATCAAAATAATTAGATTAACGAATTAATTTTACCTCAAAATGGCTCAAGTGTTGTTCAGGGTTGACATTTATTTTAGGATGGAATGACATGGTAATCTTATCTTTTGGAAGGAATAAAACAAATGAATACGAAAGATTACATAACATGGACAAAATCATCCTCATTTGATCTAGATCAGTGTTTCCCCGAAGAAATCAGGAGGTAAAATAAATTTAGAATGTAGAATTATACAATTAACACTAGATGACCAAGGGAGGGGGGTGGGGGGGTTCTAAGGCCCTACCACTGGTTTTCGCGCGTAGCTTAAAAACGCGAAAATATTTTACATCGCTGCTCCATGTAATTGTCAAACTTAACGTAGCAGGTCCCTCAGTGGAAAAAAATTCAAATCGATCCAGTCGTAGCAACCGACCCCTCTTTTAAGTTATCTCTTTTACATCCTTTGCGGTCATTTTGATGAAAAATTAGGGTGGTACCACCAAAGGTTGGGATAGGGTAGGCTGCCAAAATTGGCGTGAAGGGTTGGGGGGTTGCAACCAGGCGACATTTTTGACAATTTTAAATCGCCATTTTGAAAACAAAACATGCATGCTATGAGGATGAAACTTGCAGGACATGTTAGAATTACCATTTCCCGTGTGCAAAAATTCCGTAATTTAGAAAAAAAATTGGTGGCCGTTTTTGCCAACATTCCGATTTTTTCAACCTGAAAGACCTATATGACGTCATAATTACGTAACACCTTGGTCTTTTTTGTGATCTTGGTATCGTTAGAGAGGGGAGGATCATATCTGTTGATAGGAAAACCATGTTCATACGAGGTTCCATTCAAAAAAATTAGGGGGATGTATCCCCCGCCCCCACCCCCTTGGTTAGACAAAAAAGGCTTGGTTAGACGAGGGTTAAAATTGGCCAGGTGATGCGAGCTATTTGCTAAGAACAACAAATCATACACTATAGCTAGAAATAAATAAGGAATAAGAGATTGCTAAATCAATACAATATTTGTGTTTTCCCCTTCAATCAACTGGTACAAGAAAGCACATGGATTTTTCACCCCCCTTGATATGAAAAGATAATTGTCTGGACAGATGCAGATGTGGGTAAGGATGATAATGGAATCTTACTGCAGCCAGTTAATATAGTGTCATTATGCCCTGTCAACAGTTGTAAAGTAGGTCAAATTGAATTAAGTTGTATTAAAACTATGCCACATTGAAAGGCTAGTTCATTAAGCAGTCTGGTGAAGACGTGTAAGAAAACTTATAATTCTACACATTTATTGAGTAGTCTGGCTAAGAACACCTCTAATTCTGCAAATCTATTGAACAGTTTGGAAAGAACATCTAAGTTGAACAGACTTGTTAAAAACCTCAATAACACTACACCTTAAAGTGCTTGACAAAGGCTGTACTTCTTTTGACTTTTTCTTATATCACTGCAATGATTATAAGAATACCTTTAAAGTGAATTTAGAACTGAAAAATGTGTTTCCAGACACTCAATGTTCATTGTTTTGTGGTTCATTTTTATTGTTAGCCTGACACATACTGTTACGTCTTACAAAGATGGATATACGCATGTTAAAGTAAGTTGAGAAACTAATCAGTATAGCTATAGCCATCTATGAAATTTTAATGCGATTACTACATTTTGCTGCCTTGTTTTAACACATCACAAGTGACCAATTTATATTCTGGACAAGTGATGCGATTGTCACATGAATAATTGAAGTCCTAGGAGGTGCCACAATATCGCTTAATGTGTGTACAGTGATGCAATGTGGTGCAGTAATTGTACACTGTAAAAAAAAATCCCTTTTCAGTAATATTAAGGTTTTTCATGCAATTCTTCCATTTAACTGGAGATTTATCACTTATTAAAATTCGACAAATATTTACAAATATTTTCTGTAAATGTACTGTTAAGGTTATCCAGTAAATCATAAAAATCGGGAAAATATTGTATTTATTCATAGAGAGGTTAAGGTCTAGAAGATTTTCCTGTTTACACAATGTAGATATACCCTAGTTATGTATTACTTAAATACTAAGACTCTGTGGCTTATCGTATTAAAATAAATAAAAAATAAGATTAACGTCAAAATAGCCAATTAGCCCCGCATCCGAATGCGGGGAGAGTTGGCCCACCCATTGTTGTTTTTAAAGAATTGGCCCCATTTACAAAAAATAAAAAATAAAACAAAATACCTAAATAAATTTTACCGTGAAACATTTTATGCGTGCGTTCATTTTTAGTGAAGCAGGAGAGTGTGCTGCATAAAAATATACCATTAATGTTGGTCATGAAGAGATGTGTTTGTTTCTCATTAAAAGTGGTTTCGACTTTCGAAAGATTGGTAATTTTCACAAACATTAAATGATTTTGCCACGTATAGAATTAATCACTAGAATCTTCCGTTAAATATTGCGGGAAGCCCAGAAAATGTGTTGTCAATATTTTCACGTCTTTTGTCAGGTAAAATTTTATACAGTGTAACATTGTAAGAATTTAGGAGGCACTTAAGTATCAATAATGGATTGGAACATAATTTTTCTCTCTCCCCCACCCTCTTCGTCATTTCTCTCTCTCTCTCTTTCTCTCCTTATTTTTTTTGATTGGAAGTTACTATTGACGCAGGTTTATATCAAATCTTACCTCGGTTATCATTGGGTCAGTAGACGATCGATGTAACTGAAACAACAAATTTATACAGTTAAGAAGAATCTGAGGTCTGTAAATAAAAAACATCAAAGACATTCCGTAACAGAAACACACCAAAGCTCTGATAAATTATATTCAATCCCCGAAGTATCAGATCGCATTATATTGAGCCCCGAAGTATTATATTGCCACAAGCTCTCTGGCCATGGCTTCTCAAATGACGACCCGGAGCTTTATCCGACAAATGTCATTTTGGTCTCTGAGAACATGTAAAACATGCATTAAAAGTAAGGAAAGATTGATCCTCGGGCTTATTTTGTTTAAAAGTATATGTTTTTTTACGGATCCGTTATCAAATTTAATTTAGCCTGATCAGTTAATAAAAGTACATTTACGCCCAGATCCATTTTAAACCAACTATAACCGAGAATGCCTACTTATCAATATTAGTATTAAAAATGCATTTATGCAAGTTTATTGAAGTTCCAAAACCGTTAATGTGTGAAGGAAGTTTTGTGTCAAAGGCTAATTAGATCATGAACTTTGAATTAACGTGATGTTAGATAGGATAATCTACATATATTTCAAAAATCCACTTTTTTCTTTTTTGTCGGATAATACTCAATATAAAATGCAATGATTTTTGCGCTTATCTAATAAGAACATTAAATAACTGTATTTTTCCTGCAAATTGTGAAGATTAATTGTATTGATTAAATTCACACTTTTGCAGCTTGCAACCTTGATCGCTTGTATTCTGATTCTGGGTCAAATATTTAAAAATCTAAATTAAATATTCCTCCACCTTGAAAATGGGTTAAATCTTAACACACGTAACATGATATGTGTTAAGATATTTAACAGATTAAAATATTTAGTGCTGTCTTTTGCACCTAGAGTGTTATTCACTTTTTTACAAGTACCTCCCTGTGTCTGCTTTGGATACTGTTTCATTTTAATCTTTGGTTTATGATCTTGTGATTAAATGAGTGATGTAAGTCAGGATATAAGACAACATCAATCATAGTTTCAATGAGCAAATAAGTTATTTGATATTGCAACGAGTATTATAAATCTGTAATCAAAGCTTAGGATCAGATGTCGTTTTATTTTACTTGAATTCTAAATGTTATATTCGATACTGTTTGGATATGTAACCATATGCAGATACTGTAGCATTAAAAGTACATTATAAGAGGAGAACATTTGTAATGTATCACTTGAGTCTTCCATGCTTAAGAATTCTTTGACAAATATATGAATACAATTGGAAGTTAAATAGATCTCCGAAATCTAGTTATAGGCGATTTTGAAGGTACAAAGACTTAATATTGCTGTAAAATGTTTAACAATCTTGCATGATAGATTAATAAAATCTAAATCAGTCCAGTTTTGAAATGTAAATGTAAAATCCATCTTGGATAATAGAGTTTTGAAAAGGTTAGAACAAATCATTCACAAATCCGTCACGTGGAAGCAAACTGATTTAATTAAAAACATTTTATCATGTTACCACATTACGAAAGTAATCTACCTATCTTTTATTTACTGAATGCAACTTTCTTCTGTCGTAGATTTTATTGAGTTTATTACTTGTGATTCTTTTAAACATTGTAATAAAAATAAAAAGAAATGTTTGCTCATCCTATTAAAGCAGATTTGAAAGAAAATTGCTTTTAACTTTTTGTTATGATATATCAATTATTTGCGTTAAGCGTAATTTTATTAGCCATTTGCATGAAATAACAAAGCTGAAAATTACACTTAATTGCAACCCTCGAAGCTCATGACTTTTTTGTTGATGAAATTTACTTCTAAACACATACAATCTGTTTGAATATATCTAGTGATAACTGGTTTTAACTATCATTTTGTCCGCCCCTTGTCCTAACCCTGCGTGGTTGCCAGTATAGGCATCAGTTGTCTTGGTTTCGTGTGCTATTATATTTTTGTATTTTATGTTAGTTATTACAATGTTGAATAAAGATGATTGAATGGATTGGTTACCTTTCTAACATGATCATCGCAACAGATCTGAATTCTGTTTTTTCGATTTTAGCTCAAAGAAGTTGGCAAGAACTGCAAAAGTGTGCTATATGAATGATTTCGCTCAAGCATATCGAAATTTCTCTTTTATCGGCTGTATTTCGTTCGTCATAAATGTTTGGTAAAAACATTATTTGTGGTTCAGGGAGGACCATTTTACCTTATTAAGCATTTAAGAAACTTATTTTTAGATTTAAGAAAACCGCATGCAACCTGAACAGAGACAAGGGACATCACCAACTTCCACCAGCTATTAACTCAATTTTGCCATCTGTACAAATCACCAACTTCCGATCAGATGACTCAGAATCCCGGGAAACGTAATTCCATCAATAGGCATTGAAGGTCGGTGAATGGCGGACGTAGGCCACCATCACTCAAACAATTAAGTCGTGAGACATTTGTTAATCATTTTGTCATATTACCAAATATAACGTTTTGTGAAGTTTGTGACTATGCCAAAGATATGCCTTAAAGAAAGACATGTAAGAAAACATTGTAACTGTCTCTTTGTACTAGGGTTACTGGTCATCTTAAAGTAAAGCCCTGGCAATTGTGATAACAAATGCTGCAATCAGAGATTTGCATTTGTTTATAATGTTATCCTTAGGCATTTCGAGCATCATATTATGATTTATTAGATGATGTAAGGTGTACACAGTAACGACTTGACATTTAATTTTTTCGCGTAAACGTAAAAACGCGAAGTAATTTTTCATCGACTATCTATGTATTTAAATATTTGCAAAGACCATGTTAGAAGGATAAGTAAATTATGCGAATGCGTATATCAGACAAAATGTAGATAATGTAGATTCTAAAATATTGTAATTCAATAAAAAAATATCAAGCCTACAATCTGTCAAAATTTGAAAACAGGCGAATCGTTCGAACATCATAAAATTTTAAGGTTTCGGCGAAAAAGGTGTATATTTTTCGAAGTAGTTTATTAACGTAATTTTGACCTTGATAATAAACGTGAAATCACTACTAAATCATGTATAAACTAGAGACTCTATTACATATGTACGCCAAAAATTGTAAAATTCTAATATGTGTAAGTAGGTAAAAAGTTGCAGTAAAGATGCCGTTGGCAAAAATGGCACCCATTTAGGGACTGTAGCATTAAAGAAAGACAGGTAAGAAAACATTGTAACTGTCTCTTTGTACTAGGGTTACTGGTCATCTTAGAGAAGAGACCTGGCAATTGTGATGCTGCAATCAGAGAGTTGCATTTGTTTATAATGTTCTCCGTAGGCATTTCGAGCATCATAGTATGATTTATTAGATGATGTAAGGTGTACACAGTAACGACTTGACATAACAAAGTATTTGTTTTTGACCATCTTTTATCTACTTATATTTGTTGGTTTGCACTATTATTAAAGTTCTGCAGTTCTGAGTAACTTGTGTTGTGGTCAAGGGGGGACCCAACATTTTGTTTTTTCGCGTCAGCGCAAAAACGAGAAGTTATGTTTATTGAGGTGTCATTTTAATCCTTCTAACATGGTCTTTGCAAATATTTAATCACACAGATACGTTATGACAGATAAGTTATCTTCAATCAAGAGGCGGGAATACAATGGTTAACAAAAATCAAGCATTTTCTAAAATCTCCCATGCACCGTTTATTCTTCAGAAACCATTAAGAGTTTATGGATTTGTATGTTTTGCATGAGGTTTTTAGTAGCTCAAATTTTGCCGTGTCGCGTAATATTAAATTTCCTACCAAAAATTTGAAAACTCACTTCGCAATGGAATTTTTCAATAAAATTTGGCTCATATTTGCAGTATATAGGTACAAATACATTCCTGAAATAAAATTTGGAAAAAAAAAAAATAAACCAAGTGAAGGATATGGTAAAGTTAGACAAATGCATAGAGAGGCAATGAAAAATTACTTGATTTCCAGACGTCAAGTTATGGACCGTCAAAGGTTGTCAGGTAGACAAATGTATAACTAAGATAAACGCGTTCAAAGATCGATAACCCTATATTTTCTGTTGATTGTCCTCAAAATATACAGTTGAAAATAATTATGTGTAGGCCCCTATAAGATTTAAAAATCAGACCACGAAAATAATCTATGTCTTATGAGCACTGCTTTACTTACCCTTTTTGAGCCGGTAATCCTCAATATAAAAATTATCAAACGAAGATACTCAGGTATAGGGGTGGTCCATATGGACCCAACATTTAATTTTTTCGCGTAAACGTAAAAACGCGAAGTAATTTTTCATCGACTATCTATGTATTTAAATATTTGCAAAGACCATGTTAGAAGGATTAAAATGACACCTCAATAAACAAATTTGTTTTTGGCCACCATTTTGAAACGGTTTGACCGATTTTTTTTCTTTGTTTTAGTTTTTTTGAAGTACTTTACCTGTGACCAGAGTTTCAACGTAAATGTTTTTTGCGAAAGCGCTTTTTCAGTATTATGCCCCCCCCCCTCGACCACTAACGGGCATGTGGAAGACCTTGACTACTTAAGTGTTAATGCTACTTAGAAAGTAAAATCGTGGTATCTAGTAATTACATTGATTTAATATTGACTGGATATACAAAAAAAATGCATATTGTGTCGTAGAATGGCACAAGAAAGGAGCATCTGTTGGGCGTTGGTATTTACGTTGGGCCCTTTATCAACAGCTCTATGCATGACCTAAATTGAAAGCATCCTGTGACTCAGGTAATGTCACAGCTTGGTCAAGGAGTAGTTGAGCAGGCACAGCTTAAAATGTAAAACACACAACTTAAACTGAACAGTTGTAAGCTTTTGTTTAAATCTGTAAGCAAGGTGAGTCTAAACGCCTTTTATATGATACCTGCGTTCATATAACAAATGGTTATTGCGATATTGCCTCTGAAGTACAAATAATGAGTATATATTTTATTTTTAAACAAAAATCACGTCCATAAACCTCATTTTAGAAGAACAGGCCTCGTATAATAATCATGCTAATTCAAAATTATTTAAACCAACCAACGTTTTCCAATTGTACGATTTTCCTGCTCTCAGATGGTCTATAGTTGAACAGATAAGCACTAGAATCGTTCAGTTTTTGAAGAAAGCATAAAACTTTGCACATGGTATCTATAATACCCAGGGATCCTAAAAAGAAATGGATACAAAAATAATTCCCCCTCTGAGGGCCGCCATTTTGAATTTATATATGGCTACCTTAATCCCTATATTTTTAACCATATCTCCTTTTAGTCGAGTATCTACAGGAGAGTTACCGGGCCAGGACTCTACCAAACCTACTTTTTTAAGCTTCGTTTGATGGTCCTAAAACACATTTGATATGTTAACAAAATTAATTTCAAGATGGCGTCCAAAATGTATTAATATGTTAAATAAAACAACTCATAAGCCACTTTATGTCATTTTTTTTACAGAAAAACTGCTTTTGGAGCTGTATGAAACACATTTGGCTTAAAATAAGATCATATGCACGTTTCAAATTCAAAATGGCCGCCTAAATGGCATATTAAACTGAAATTGAAAAAAATATCCTTTGAAATCCCAATTATCATAAATAATCAACAGTAAATGACATTTATGGCTACAAAAAGATCGTTCGACCCGTAATAATGATATTAACATGTTTAAAAATCAAAATGGATCCAATACCGAGATCCAAAATGGTCGCCAAAATATTTTTTTTAAATGGGTGAAAATGACTTAAAAACAGTATCAAGCACCCGCTAGTTCAAAATAATCAATGGAAAGTGTTTTGGGGAGTTACTGCAGATATATCTGTCACAACATTAGGCTGTAAACATGTTCAAAATCCAAGATGGCGCCCTTAATGGGGTCTAAAATGGCCGTCAAAATACATTTTCTTGCACAAAAGTGTGTCAAAGCAAAATTCAAACAGCATCAAACACACCATATACTCAAAATATTTGATAGCAAATGACTTTAAGAGTTAAAACAGATGTATTTGTCCCCAAATAAGGCTGTTCACAAGCTGAAAACTCCAAATGGCACCTGTACTGTGATCCATAATATGTTTTAATGTGCTAAAAATGGATCAAACACCCAATATTTTCAAAATATATGATATCAAATGACATTAAGAGTTTCAACTGATCTATTTGTCACCAAATGTAGCCATTAAGAAGCTTAAAATTCAAAATGGCGCCTGAACTGAGATGGCTGCCAAAATATGTTTTATTGCGCTAAAATGGGTTAAAATGACTTTAAAACAGCATCAAACACCCTATTTGTTCAAAATATTTGATAGCAAATGACTTTAAGAGTTGCAACTGATATATTTGTCACCAAATGTAGCTGTTAAGAAGCTTAAATTCAAAATGGCG